>JPKZ01002305.1:87227-99552 GCA_000803305.1 Toxocara canis
CGAACCTTTTCAGAATGGCACGCGAATTGTGCACCGTGCCTATCGTTGTGTGGGGCTAGCTTGTCCATACTAATGCACGATTCGTGAACTTTACTTACCCAGTACGCAGGCTGACCTTTTCCGAGTGGTACATGGTATCATGTTTTCGGCAGTGCTTTTTGCATTAACGCAACGCCAAATTTTGCTTGACATCTCGTTGTATTCGCAGAGATATGCATGTTGTTATCATGCAGGCACCAAATTTTGTCATAAATCATTAAATTGCAGTATTGACTTTTGTAGACCCTCTTGAGCTTGTAGCGTTCTCTTTGGAGCAGCTTGTTTCGAGCAATAAGATTAGAGCCAATTCATCTTGGTGTATGCATTGGTTTTCAAGAAATATTAGTTCGCGATGTATGCTGGTATCCGCTTTTTGGTGTGAAAGAATGAAAGAAGGGGATTTTTGTTTAGGAGAGGCTTATCATCAAAGTTATACGATGAAATTATATCTTTTATGGACAGACATGGACTTCATTCATGATTAAACAGATCAAGTGAAAAAAGAGTGCACCAGTCATCGTTTTTCATCCTTAATAAATAGGTGTCTTTTGTTTTACTTGTAATCTGTATTTCTGATGTGGCGAGAGGGACGATTTGAAAAGAAAAATTTATTTTCAGGTCTACCTATGGAAACTATGCAGTGGTTCCACCGCCTCGTAATGATGACAACCTCCATGCAAATAGATCATCTGGTAGCGTTCCGCTTCGAAATGAATTTAGCATGAGGAAAGTGAACAAGAACAAGTGGAAATCTGAACTGGATTCCGCGCAGCCTTCAAAGCAGTCAAGTGAGCAGTTTCAGCAAATATTAGAACTTTGATAAGGTTGTGTGAGTTTGCCTTGAGGAAGTCCATAACGATCCCCTAAGCTGTGGTGTGAATAGTTCGGGAACTACCAATAACTACCTCGTTCATCTTTGTTTCCGAATCTTACATTAGTGATCACATCTTTTCAACTGTTTCTTCCGTTCTTCGTTTCCATATGCAGGCGACTAGTGTCAGTTAGCCGCTGGTCAGCAATCGCCTGTGACCGCTGACAGCCATTTCAAGGCGGAAACTGGATGCGAGTAGCAAGAGACCTTTTCGCTTTTCGAATGGAATTTGCGGTGTTCATACATGCTTCAGATATCCCAATAATTGGTTAAAGGCGTAACGCATTTCTAGCAGCTGATATAACTCACCTCCGCAAGGTACGGGCCGCCAAATGACGGACACGTAGTTGGTGCCGTCATACTGTTGTGCTGCAAAAATATAAATGTTTTGAGTTTGGCAACAGTGCAGTAAAATTGTTTATTGAAAGTTTTCGATTTCTTGTTCAGCATATTAATGACATGTGTCGTTTTGACTGTAGGTGCGCCCTGTGACAACTTTAAGACCCACAAGCGAAGGAATCTGAAAAGGGAGAGAGGGAAAGTTGGGACGGAAAATTATGGAAGATGACGCTTTCGTTTCTAGGTCCAGCTAATTCTCATTTTCTCATATGTAGCAGAAGTTTGTCTCCTTTACAACCGTTGCAAAAAGCGTTGTGTTTGGTGGGGCAGAGAACTGCTGTCTGCGCCACTGAAAGTGGATTTCGAAGTCTATCATGGATTTGTTTTACCTGATTTCTGCTGAGCCGAAAAGATTATCGTCTGAAAATGTTTCTCGTGTTGCATTTGTTGTAATTGGCTGATAATGTTGTCATTTCTATAATATTTGTAAAACACAAGGATCATTTGTGCTGTAAATTGTAAGTCAAAAACCATTAAAAAAGTTATGCGCTTTGAGATCTTATGATATCGCAGTGCAGTCACACGTGAGCTTGCTCCTGAACCATTTTTATGTTTGGAAGATGAAGGTTTTCGTAAGGAAATTGTGAATGATATAAAATATTTTGACAATAAAAGGTAGACGAGCTGTGAAATATTGTGCACTGAAATTTGTAATTTGGTATGCAACGGCTGGTTAGTTCATGTGACGCAAATAGATGAACGGAATGACCTAATGGCAACGTGTATTTATGACATGAATTTTAGCTTGTGAGAAGAGTTCGCGATACGAGAGTGGAGATGAGAATGCAGTACGTAATAGGAAGTCGTTTATCGATAGAGCTACATCACTCGATGAGGTATGAGCTGAAAACTTGCTTTTTCTTATGGGTAGTTGGCAGGGAGAATTTTTTAAATTAACATAATGAAGTCTTGTGAAACGGAACCGTGGACCGAACGAAGGCCATATTGGGGGTTTCACTAAAGGGAGGAAATGCCTTCTCTCGCTGAGAAGGCAATCTGTGGAGAGGAAGGGCAAAAGGCTTATCCTTGTTCCCGCTTAATCAGGCTATGAGGAGAGATACGTGCCACGATCAGAGCTGACTTTGTTGAAGCACTTCAATAAAGAGCAACAATCAGACTCCTTTCGATGTGCTGGCTCAGTTGTCGACTTTTATTTCTCGTCCCGATCGAAATTCACTCGGACAGACCTGCTTATTAATCCTCGTAACTACAACTTTTGTAGTTCTCTAATTGAAGCTATCGAGTGAGCAGACAGGCGTACAGTGTTAATGCCTACAGATGTGACAGTTGCATAATTCATCCGAGTAGAAATTTTATGAAAGCGCATATCAGAAAATTTCTTTTTGAGAATCATTGAGTTGCTTGTCGATTATTTGAGCAGCAGGCTAAATCGGCCGACCTGATTGCAGAAAATGCCTTTCACGTAAGCCTGTCTTCCTCAACTGCCACTGAAAATATCGTTTGAACGAATAGGTTGGATGAAAGATTTTATGACGTGTTGCCTCGGATGCAGGACAGTCCCGAGAGTTTTACTGTCCTGCTATAGAAAAAATGGTAATTCAAAAACTGCAGAAGAGAGTTTGAAGGTAACGATTGATTTTATGAGGTGTGTGGGATATCAACACTCGTTCTGAGTACCGGACTGTGATTTTATATTCAAGGAAAGAGATGATTGGTATCATCGACTAGAAGAGGTGGTCCAGCAATACAGGCAGCAGACAGCGGAACTCAGCGCTAAGTATGAAGCAATGAGGCGTACAGTGTTAATGCCTACAGATGTGACAGTTGCATAATTCATCCGAGTAGAAATTTTATGAAAGCGCATATCAGAAAATTTCTTTTTGAGAATCATTGAGTTGCTTGTCGATTATTTGAGCAGCAGGCTAAATCGGCCGACCTGATTGCAGAAAATGCCTTTCACGTAAGCCTGTCTTCCTCAACTGCCACTGAAAATATCGTTTGAACGAATAGGTTGGATGAAAGATTTTATGACGTGTTGCCTCGGATGCAGGACAGTCCCGAGAGTTTTACTGTCCTGCTATAGAAAAAATGGTAATTCAAAAACTGCAGAAGAGAGTTTGAAGGTAACGATTGATTTTATGAGGTGTGTGGGATATCAACACTCGTTCTGAGTACCGGACTGTGATTTTATATTCAAGGAAAGAGATGATTGGTATCATCGACTAGAAGAGGTGGTCCAGCAATACAGGCAGCAGACAGCGGAACTCAGCGCTAAGTATGAAGCAATGAAGGAAGAAAAGTGCGCTCCCAGCGGAGGGCGACACCACGATATGGACGAGCTTGAAGCTGAGGTTGCTGTTTTGGGCAATTCGGTTGTGGAAACCTTTCTTTATGATGATAAAAGCCGTTATAAGAATCTTTATTCACAGGTCACTTTTTTTTCTCAGTTGGCATGTCTTCCTTTCTTGGATTCCAAGACCAGAAATCAATAGGTAGAGCGTGATGATCCAGAAACAGGTTTATTGATCTGACGGTAGATTCGAGGTAAGAGAGTATAGGTTTACTATAAACTGAACTGTAGAAGGAATTGCGAGGTGACAACGTTGAACTGCTGAATCGATCATACGTGTTTGCTTTGCAGTTGAATGAGAGAAGAGTGCGTTTGGAGACGTTTATGAGTGTGGCTCATCATTTCATGCAGAAGAACGACTTCAGTGCTTTGTAAGCTTTTGCCAGTTCCCATCCGTTCATTCCATTATATTTTTTTGAAAAACGGAAACACTGGATGGAGAAAATTAGCCACCTTGAGCTGACTTTAGCATTTGGGTGTTGCTGAACGCTTATTTCAGTTTTATTATGCTGCTTTGCTGACGCTGAGTGCATTCACGCGTACAGAAAACAACCTTCAGACGGTAGTTGTTCAGTTGAGGCCCATTTAGAAGGCCATTTACAGTAGAGAAGGCCGTTTACACAGACAGGAGCAAAGGGCATGGTTCGTCTTGTTTTTGATTATTCACCTTTGCCTTCGCAATTGCCCACAACAGTGTTGTCACACGGTATCTATGTATCTACAGTCTGCCGGTTCAACGGGAGAGCTGTTAAGAGTATCTGCACATAACAGGAGGGGGTTGCGATATAAATTTGCTCACTGCCTTTGACATCAACGATGTTTTACGAGTTTCATGAGCAAAGACCGATTCTATGACAAGAGTACCATCATTTTTTGCCGCACGATGCGCCTAAACATGTGTGCATTCGAAAGCACTGGTTCCCATCCGCTTATAATCATAGTTGCTGCAGTTTTTAGCGTTTCCATATATATCATCTCCCCCCCCCCCCCCCCCCCCCCCCCCCCCCCCTCCCCCTCCTCCACAATTCAAAAACTGCAGAAGAGAGTTTGAAGGTAACGATTGATTTTATGAGGTGTGTGGGATATCAACACTCGTTCTGAGTACCGGACTGTGATTTTATATTCAAGGAAAGAGATGATTGGTATCATCGACTAGAAGAGGTGGTCCAGCAATACAGGCAGCAGACAGCGGAACTCAGCGCTAAGTATGAAGCAATGAAGGAAGAAAAGTGCGCTCCCAGCGGAGGGCGACACCACGATATGGACGAGCTTGAAGCTGAGGTTGCTGTTTTGGGCAATTCGGTTGTGGAAACCTTTCTTTATGATGATAAAAGCCGTTATAAGAATCTTTATTCACAGGTCACTTTTTTTTCTCAGTTGGCATGTCTTCCTTTCTTGGATTCCAAGACCAGAAATCAATAGGTAGAGCGTGATGATCCAGAAACAGGTTTATTGATCTGACGGTAGATTCGAGGTAAGAGAGTATAGGTTTACTATAAACTGAACTGTAGAAGGAATTGCGAGGTGACAACGTTGAACTGCTGAATCGATCATACGTGTTTGCTTTGCAGTTGAATGAGAGAAGAGTGCGTTTGGAGACGTTTATGAGTGTGGCTCATCATTTCATGCAGAAGAACGACTTCAGTGCTTTGTAAGCTTTTGCCAGTTCCCATCCGTTCATTCCATTATATTTTTTTGAAAAACGGAAACACTGGATGGAGAAAATTAGCCACCTTGAGCTGACTTTAGCATTTGGGTGTTGCTGAACGCTTATTTCAGTTTTATTATGCTGCTTTGCTGACGCTGAGTGCATTCACGCGTACAGAAAACAACCTTCAGACGGTAGTTGTTCAGTTGAGGCCCATTTAGAAGGCCATTTACAGTAGAGAAGGCCGTTTACACAGACAGGAGCAAAGGGCATGGTTCGTCTTGTTTTTGATTATTCACCTTTGCCTTCGCAATTGCCCACAACAGTGTTGTCACACGGTATCTATGTATCTACAGTCTGCCGGTTCAACGGGAGAGCTGTTAAGAGTATCTGCACATAACAGGAGGGGGTTGCGATATAAATTTGCTCACTGCCTTTGACATCAACGATGTTTTACGAGTTTCATGAGCAAAGACCGATTCTATGACAAGAGTACCATCATTTTTTGCCGCACGATGCGCCTAAACATGTGTGCATTCGAAAGCACTGGTTCCCATCCGCTTATAATCATAGTTGCTGCAGTTTTTAGCGTTTCCATATATATCATCTCCCCCCCCCCCTCCCCCCCGTCCTTTGTCGAACTCTTCGACGAAATTGCGTAGAAGTTTTGTCGTATGATGCTTATTGGACTTTTAGTTTTTCTCTGCCTCTTCATTAGCTGTGCTCCCATTTGGTTATGGGGTTCGTTTCCTCAGAAAAGCGTTGTGATAACGTGCATTTGGCTTTTGTTGTAAATAAATTGGCTTATTTCTGGCTAGGCTTTAGTTTTGTTTGGTATGTGAAAGCTGTAATTTTTGTAGTTTTGTTTCATCGTACATTGGTTTTGCGTTTTTTTTTTAAATGTTAGGCATTTTGGTTTAGCGTAAGGTGGGTGAATGCGAGTGCTGACATCTTATGAGAAATGTTTCCTACTTCTTGCACGGTGGCGTACTTAAATTACAATGTAGTATTTTCATTAGAATGAAAATCGAGGGAGAGTGCTGTATAGTGCATTCACATTTTTAAGAGACCAGTAGAGTCCATACGACATAGTGACAAGCCCCATCATCAGTGGAAATTATTGTTTTTGAAACATTGATTAGTGTGAGCTCATCCGCTGAGGTCTTCTTTCGTTGGCTTTATACTATGTGCAAACGAAAACTGAGTTGTTTACATGCGCAGTTTTTACATATACATTGACAAAGCGCACATTGCGCCAATTTGGAACACGTGAACTACAAAATCAAACGTGTTTTGCCAACGATGCGGTTTTTGAAGTATCCGATGACGGTTTTGGATATATTCAGGGAACTTGAAGACGAGGTGGCACGCCTAAACAGCAGTCTCCCGATTTACACTTTACGCAAATCTCTGAAAAGGGCGTTTAATGATACGACCAAAAACCCGGTGAGCTTTTCTCATTCTTAGCCTATCTTGAGCCAACGAAGGATTATAATGGTGGTTGGCCTGGATGTGGAGTTGTTGTGCAATAAGGAAGTGTCTTCTTGACGTTGAATAAGAAATATTTTTAAATGAGATTCGTCAAAAAGAACTCGTGCAGATTGGGGGCAGTTACGAGTAGACGAATGACTCAAGCGCTCCTACTTGCTTATAGAATTCGTCGTTTTGGGATTTCGATAGGGCGCTTGCAAGGGAAAAATTTTCTTAAATAATTTTTTAGCATGTCCGGGGCATTATTAGGTTCGAATCGTTCGTGTTCCTTTTTCCTCTTGCATATGTGTCCTGGATTACAGATCGCTGGTAATAGTACAGAGATTTTGATATCCTCTACTGTTTCTCCCTGCCGCCCGCTTCTACCCCCTTTCTCTCCCATCCTTCCCTCGCTGTTCACTTTTCTCTCCCTTTCACTCTATCCCGCCTCATGCCAGAGCCATGTGCTGAAGGAACTAGATCTCGCTAATAAATGCTTGCTGGTAGCTGTATATAAACAAAGTTCCCATAAAGTTTTACTCGTTTGCTTTTTCATGGGCTATGCCAGAATATATGCCAATGTGATGAAACATTCTTTTTGGATCGGTTATGCGACGTATACATTTCATGCGCAATACGATCGTTTTTCGTACGCGCGTGGTTTTTTTTTTTCAACGCGATATATGCTCACTTGCGCATGCGTAGAAGAAATACTGTCGTTCGTTGGATGGCAATGCTTCGGATAGTGCTACACCTTTGTTTGCTGTGATGGGCTTAACTGAAAAGAATGAGACGGAGGGATATTTGCTTACAAAAATGATAACGTTTGTCATGCCATTACCGGAACTCTTCGTCCTCTCCCCTCAAATTCGTATTTGACTGTTTTCTTTTTGTTTTTTTTTAAAGTTCTTCATCTTTATTACTCTGAAATTCTTGGCAAATTTCGGAACTCGGTGTCCTCATCCTCTGCTTTAAACTGTTTTGGACTATTGTGACTTTAAATACAATTGGTTTTTCTAGATATGTAGGTAGACATGACTTTTTAATAATGCATGCATTCATTGTTTGGCGGGGATGCTGACGATAGTTAGTTGTCTGCTGTTCGACCATGCTGATTCGAGATGTGCGCCCCTGAAGCTCATAAATTTCGATTTTTGTTGACTTTATGAAAGTGATAGACTTTCGTTCCACTTTAGAGGTCTGTCCCCCTTTTATTCCCATCACTTCCCCAACCGCTCCGCTAATTTTCGCATGAACGCGCGGACAGGATTATGGGTATATATTCGCGTTTATCAGCTTGTGCCAGGTAAGCTTCTTTTGACTGTCAAACTTTTTGCCGTTTTTCAGCGTACACGTGTGGTTGTGATTGTAGCCGAGACGGGTTCTGGCAAAAGCACTCAAATACCCCAATATGTCTGCATTGACGGCATGATTCCGGACAACATGTGCATGCTGTGTGTCGTACCTAGAAGGGTTGGTCTTATTTTTATCACTTCTATCTTAAAATCTTCCTCACCATGTTTAGTGAGTAAGGCTGTTGGGACTATCAATTTCCAATGAATCACTTGAATTTAGCAGCCATGGAGCAGCTAATACTTTTTTTAACATTTTGTTTTAAAAAAACTAACATTTTGGACAATTCGGACATTTTAAACATTTTAACATTTTTAGCATTTTGGACATTTTCTTAGGCTTGGGAAGTGTTGAGTGGAACGAGTATGGAGGGGAGGGGGGAAGGGAGAAGGAAGGAGAGAAGGGACTCCGGCTGGCGTTAGCTCAGAATCTTTTTTGAACACAGGGAAAAACTTCCGACGGAAAGATCCTGAGACGCGTGAAAAATTTTTAGATATGTTTCTGATCGTTTGATGAGTGACAAGAGAAAAGCGGCTGCACTTTTTTTTAATATTGGTAAGACTTGACTGTTTCTTCTGTAACGCTGAATTTTTTCTATAACAAAAGATCTGATTATCAGTCTTCAAAATATGAGTAGTGGAGTAAACGTACTGGGAGATAAAATATGTCGTTGTTGTTTTGTAACTGTGCGCAAATTTAAAGTAATTACAGCAAAATCTAAGCAGAAATAAGTAACATGGAAAGATTTCTTATATTGTCAGCTTCAAAATAACATTCAAATTGAGCAAACTGACTGCAAATCAGTTTGTCAATTAGCCTGCTGCTTGCACCTATATTGGCAGTCAGGGCCAAATTTTGAAATCGAGAAGCAAGAGAGTATCCGTGTGAAAACTTGGCGTCATTATTCCATTCAGGTGGTGGCCATTTCACTTGCACAACGTATCACAGATGAAATGAAAGGAAGTAGATTCGAGGCAGCTGCTGTGGTTAACAATACGGAAGCGAAGGCCACGGTTGCCAAGTAAGTTTATTGCTTTGCTTCGTAATATTGTTTATCTGGTATCGAAGATACCGCATAATAATTTTTCCATTCTCGCCATAGCACATTAACTGCTGCATTCATCGTAAAAGTTTTAAGTTATATGAAGACAGTTTGACAAACTTGTGTTGCTGGACAATAGAAAAGAATTGCGATGACGTACTTTTTAAGGAGAGCGCAGTAAATAGCTAAGTTTGGGAAAAAATTTTTTCGACTCCACTTTCTGGATAATTACCATATAGAGTCCAAGTCGTTCCTCAAAAACCGTTTCCTGAGGCCTTTTTGGACCGCTGAATTCGTGTCCGCGTGGCATATTATTCTGTTGTACTAAACTTCGAGTTTCGTCTTATTACAAATGCGTGATACTGGACATTTTATCAAGTGGACTTCTTGATGCGCTAATACGAGGTAGGGAGCGGTAAGCCTACGACGAGTGGGATGGTGTTAAGTGCTTTCAGGGTTATCATCATGACAGCTGGGCGTCTGTTACGCGAGTTGAGTGTGAACCCAAATTTGAAACAGTATGGGTGTGTGCTGGTTGATGACATCCAGGAGCGGACCGTCGATTGTGACGTATGCCTTGGCATGATCAAAGCTGTTCTTACTCGACGTCAAGATCTCAAACTTGTTAGCATTTGATCACTCCTTTTTACCATGTCTTCTCTGATTGAATCCTCCTCCCTCCTCCCCTCCTTCTTTTGCTTATGTCGTGGTTCTTCATTAGAATTCATCTCCAGGAATTTCGAAGGCAGAAGTCCCTGAGTGGTTACAGCGCTTCCATTCAGAAGCAGAGGAAGACGAAAGACTCTTCCAAAAAGTTGGAAAAGAAAAAGAAATCGCTTTTAGATAGGATGATGTGGTCAGGAACGTTCGGAAATAGAAAATCTCTGATGATGAGAGCGTTCCATTTCTCTAAAAACAGAATAGAATGGTTTCATTCTCGTTTATTGTGGCTGCTACTTTCGGACTCTGTTTCGTTTCGGATTGTGATTAACTTTTTCGTTATGAGCAACCAAGAGAATTATGCGACTGTTTTCCCACTGTCTTTCAGTTACGATCGCATCTGATCTGCGAGGAGAAAATGTTGATAGAACTTTGAAGGGATCTATAAGCGAAGCAAAATGGCCTTTTTGTTGATAATGTGGAGGTAATGATTCGCCATGTTGAAATGAGCGCTGCTGACGCCAATTTCATTGAAGATATTAACGTCGGCGATTGTCGATGCGAACATTTCGAAATATTTCGATGAGCTCGGCATTCAGTGTTTTGCAGCTGATCGTCGCAAATATCCGATCAAAATTCATTACTGCATGTAAGTAACCCATTTGCATATTCATCTAATTCAAAATCTTTTTTAAGCGTCTGTATTTTTAGGATCTCCATCGCATACTTGGTTGAAGTGAGGCTCCTTGAGTGTTTTTTCTCGGCTTGGGGTTTTCAGGTTATCACAACCCTTATAGCAAGCGCGCACTTTTGGAACTTTTATCTTAGTTTCTGTCGGTTCTTCACCTTCGATGAATTTGAAAGAAAGGGATCCCTGTGAATTACCATTAGAAAGACGAGAGGGGACGAGCTGTGTTTGAAGGAAAGGAAGGAGAGGATGGAATTCGTGCAGAGAGGGTGAGTTCATAAAGTGGCATGCCTAAAGAACGAAACGAGTTGGAAGAAAGGAGGAGGGAAGAACTAAATTTGATTGGTAGACTGTAATCGGAAGGGGCTGAACCTAACTGGCATTTTTTTTCTAAAGGGGTTTTGTTCTTTTTCATGACGTGATGAAGTGGAAACCCATTTTGGCTTTAACATCTCTGGCCGGATAGTTGATAATGAATATTTTTAATACAGGCAAGGGTTGTCGGCGGACCATATGACGCAGACGCTGGTTAAAGTCGTTGCACTATGTAAACAGATTCTTGAGAGGAAGATTGCTGGTGATGATGATGCGGTAGGAGACATCCTCGTGTTTCTTACAAGGTTTCTTCTTATTTGTATTTTTTATTTGCCGTCATCTATGCTTAGGATATCTGTGCCATTCTTAAACACAGCGCGCAATTTATGCAAATGAGAGTAATATGCGAAAGAGCACCTGTTTTATTCCCTTTTGTTTTGACATTTTTTTGAACACTGGTTACGGTCGGCACAACGGATTGTGTTGCAGCGGCAGAGAGGTACGAAAGGCGTCGGTGCAACTGCCAGAAATGCTGACTCGCATAGAACACCGAGCAAATGTTGAAACGCTGTTTGTGCATGGAAAGATGTCACCAGCCGATCAAGCGCGAATCTGCGATCCATGCCATCCTGCTTGTCTTCACAGGGTTTGCACCTTACGAAAATGCTTCACGTGTAGCGGCCGTTTGTTGATCATTCCCTGTTAGGTCTGATTTTTAGCGGTGTTTGGTTTGCAAGAAGTTAGTGTTGAATGTGTGTGAATCAGAACCAGAATCAGTGTTTGAAAAAAAACCTTTTTGTGTTTATGGTCGGAATGTTGAGCGTTTAGTTATTAGGGAACTGTTAAAAAGTGAGGTCACCATTTGAAACGGTCGGACTGGTTATCTTTAACGAAACACTCTCTTAAATTTCAACTTTATGATAAACTTTATCTTAGGATTAAACGAAACACCATTCGAACTCTTTGTCATCTCTTCTTTTATTTCATATCAGCGCGAGAATACTGCGACGCACTTAAAAATTTTTGATGAGTATGCAGAGTGCTGAGTATCAAACTGTTAACTGTAGTATATTTATTAGGAATGTTGCTCCATAAATGACTACAAGTATTGCGATGCATTTAAAACGTGATGTTCAACCGTAATAGTGTCGCGAGATCGCCTAGGTCGATATGGTTTTCCATGGCTCGAGGTCTGCCGTCTCAGTCAGAAGCACTACGAGCCAAAAGCTAGAGTCATATGGCAAAAAAATGGCGGGACGGGCTTTTACAAAAGTTTCGTGATTGTGGACCAACACTGTTTAGCTAAAACGTTTCAGGTAATTTTTGCAACCAACGTTGCAGAGGCGTCAATAACTGTCCCGGGTGTTCGTTACGTTGTCGACTGTGGTCTCGCTAAGGTTTCTTATATGCATAACCGTTCTTACAGCCTTTCATTGCCAGTGTTGTGTTACGGCGAGACTTTTTTGCTTTGGGATGGATCCCCACGGGAAGCGATCAGTCGATGGCGACTTTGATGAATGACTTATGGA
>JPKZ01002305.1:99737-119732 GCA_000803305.1 Toxocara canis
TCCGCCGTGTACAGGTCTTAAATGTTGCTAGGTTGATTCACAAGCTCACAAGGCGATTTCATTTTAGATTTCGATTTGGGATGTCGTTTTTAGATGCCATATGATTAGTGGTCTCTTTCAAAATAGTAAGAAAGACTGAATAAAGAAGCATACTAATAAATGCTGAAGTTAACCAAGGGCTGAATTAAGCCATTGCTGGATATTAGTGTTGTGATAATAATAATCGTTATTAAACGCATAAAAAATGAAAGGAAGACGGAAAAGAGAGCGAGGTAGGCGTATTGCAAAAGTAGGAGGTACGTAATGTATACAAGAAAACCGTAAAAGAGGTCGAGGAGGTGACTAAAGATAGCAAGGTTACATGGAAATGAGCTAGCATTTATCGTTGCTGGTGACGGAGGTGTTGCAAACGTCCAAGAGAGGCTTTTTTTTCGCAGACTCTACTAATTCCTCTCGCTAGCAGTAGGGCGGAGGGGACGGCGAGTCTGTTGTCACAGGCGTAGTTTTTTGAACGTTTGAAGAATGATCGATACACGTAACTGCTAGCAGCATGCATCTTAAACACAGCTTATCATTCGGTAGCTTTCATGCAGGGGCTCTTGAAAAGCGTTTAGTTATTGGAATTTTATGAGTGAATTGCATATCAGGGTTCGTTGGAGTGTAGATGTGGATGGATGAGCATAGGCGCTGGTGAGAAATGAATAAATGGAGCAGATGCGACAAAGAGCGCAACGGTCATATTGGTAAGAACTAGATGATAGCGATTATAGCATGTTGAGAACTTTTAAGGAAAGATCCCACAGTTTTACCGATTGATGTCTCATATGTTAGTGCATATTTTCATGTAAATAAATGTTCTGCGGGCATGCAGGTTTGTTTTGGCTGTGTTGATTGCTTTTTTTTTAGGTGAGGCGCTATGATGCCACTCGATACAAGAGCGTATTACAGCGCAGTATCATTTCCAAATGCGAGGCAATACAGCGTGCTGGTCGTGCCGGTAGGACCGGTCCAGGTTAGTGCCACAACTCGTGTTGTCGTCAGTGGATGATGAAAGTAGTATGTTTAGCAAGCTTCGCATGGGCATGAGCGACACCAAAAAATTAGTGTTTAAAGGTGCTATCTTCATATTTATCGTTGAACTTTTATGATCGGAAAGCTTGCTTCGACGTTGTCAGGCTCTTGACGCGCGCTAGGGTCCGCGATCAATGATCTTTCATTATTTCCGATCATCTTTCTGCAAAAAATTATCATTATGTTGGTATGTGGTGTTGTATGTGTCTCTCCGTTTCACCGCTAGGTAAATCACAAACAAACAAACACGAAATGCTGTGCGAATATATTTGCAATGTTGATTACAATTTGTCCGATTGGTGATTGATTTGTCTATATGGCCTAATGGGTGAGAAACGTGAGGCACGTCTGTTTGGGTTGACAGATTGCTGCTAAGTTGACAGGAAATCTTGCGCCGAATTTGTGAATATTGCATCGTTAGTTGCATGCAACTCAGCAGTACGTGAAGGAAGGGAGGAACTTAAGGGATTTCTTCTTTGTTGATCGGTACATTTAAGAGGTATATGAAATAAAAGCATATACGCACGTTTTTATTCACAGGGCGTCCAGTGTGCTCAGTGTTCTTCGATCGATCGATACAGCTAATGATGCCTTGAAACTTTCATTTGTCCATTCAGTAACGTCATATTTTCATCCGTCCATTACACTAACAATCAAAATCTCGCTGTAAATCATTTCTCATATAGGAGGCTGGCTGTAGACCTGTTTTTAATCCTACAAAGAAATTTTCATTGGAATGAGTTACTTCAGCTCTAGGCAAATCCGAAGTAAGCTTTCATTTAAATAAGAACCAAATTGCCGTAGAATAAGAATTAGAAAATAGAAGAGCAAGAGCACACACACGTAGGCGGGCACAGCGCACTATTTGGTGGCCTAGGAAACTGTTCGTTGAGACGAAAAGAGGGTGCTTTAACCCGTTTTTTTAGGATCATGGCCATTAGAGGTTTTCATTTCGTCTCGGACCAAGTAATCGGTCGAATTGTATAGGGTCCATTGCGAAGGGGATGCTGAGTTATGGAAGCAGATAGGTGGTTGTCGCTCACTTCAGAACTGAATCGGCCTCTGCTAGTTTCAGCCACGACACAAGATTCACTTTCATTTTACTCTTTTTACATTCTGATTTGTTGTCAGCGACTTTAGTTCTTTCCGTCCGTTGAGTGTTTTTATGAGCGCTCTTTTGGCGTCCACTGGACATCAATCAGTCTGTTGCCCGCTGAGCTCTATCGTCCACTTGCATGAAATTCCACCTTTCTTCATTTCAAAAATATTAAATTTTGGTTGGATGAAATATAACAAAAGGAATCCAATGCAACGTAAACAAGCAGTCGTTGTCTTATTCCGTCGGTGGAGCTAATTGCATGCATTTCGACCGCATCTGAAATGTTCCTTATCGACAGCTGAATATCATTTGTTAATGTCAAAAAAAAACGATCTCTTCGTGAAAACGAATGAGTAGATGAAACTAGGATAATTAGAAACGGCGGCTGTTCTTGGTCGGTATGTGAATTTTTTTTTTGCTGCACTTTATATGAAACAGTTATTTTGTAAACGTCGTAATTTAGGTGATTGTTATCGACTTTATTCGAAAGATGAGTATAATAAAATGCGAGAAGTAGCACCGCCGGAAATAGCTCGGGCAGATTTGGATTATTTGGTTTTGTATCTGTGCTCTGTGGGCGTTCACGATCCACTTAGTTTTGATTTTATGGAGCCTCTTCCTAGCGAACTCGTTGCTCGTTCACACGCAATGCTAATGTTCGTTTTTTTTCTTTATATTTATAATCAGTTCTTATGTGTTTTAATGTTTTTCCGTTGCTTTTTCTCATCGCAAAAGGGAATACAACCGAAACATGTCGTACTATTCGAACGAGTAACAGATAAGAGTCGTTTTTTTAGGTTATTGTTAAGGTTATTTTGTGTGTGTGTGTGTGTGTTTTTATATGACCGCATTCACTTTTGCGTTTATATCGACAAAAAAATTGGGACGAATTGGAGTGAAATTTATTGAAAGTATTGCTCGTACTTGGTACGACCAGAACGTGTATTTCTGTTAAAGAGAGGAGAGCAGGGAAAAATTTAATATGGCCATATTTGTAGATAATGATCTGTCGCATGATGAAATCGTCTTTATTTAGTTCAGGGTGTTACTCTGAAACTGCCTGAGCTTTTACATATTCGTTTTCTGTTTCTACATGCTGACCGAGTTACTAAATATTTGTCTTATTACTTTCTTACTTTCATGTACTAACGCTGCTGTACGCGTAGCCTTTTTGAAGTTTTATATAGTCATAGTCGCAACGGAGCTTAAATTTATTTGATTGCAGTTCGCTCAACGCAATGGAAATTGACGATCGGACAGGACTGCCAAAATTAACTGCGCTTGGACGTGAAATGCTTAATCTACCTATATCGCCAGCACTAGCCTATATGGTTATGGAATCGGTCAACTTGCACATTTTACCCGAAGTGGCTGCCATATGCGCGTGCATAAATGCCGGCCCAGTTTTCCGTTGTGTTTCTCACATGGAGGTTGGTTATCTTATCGTTTCATCCAAGTCAACTGGTCTGGTAGGTGGCCAGTCTCTGTAGTGCTATGATTTGACATCACCTAGCTATCTAGTGCTATACAGAATTCTGTTTCTTTTTTGTGTTGTTTGACCACTCTTCCCGTTCTTCTTTTCTCACAATTTTTTTCGCGATGGTTGCAAGCGGGCTGGAGTGTGTGTGAGTGTATGAGAGAAAGAGAGAGAGAGAAAGAGAGTAGTGGACTGATCCGTACAATGTGGTCTGTTATCTGATATGATTAGTGGAGCGTTGTAAGCAAGAATTTAAATACCTTTTGCGTGATTCGTTTGACGGCTAAATGAGCGGATGGCACGATCAATTATATTTACTGCACAATTTCGCAATGAACTTCGACCGATGAAAAGTCGAAGGGGAACTTTTATCGATGATATCGAAGAGATAACATTTCGTTGTTTTTGTAGAAGGATCTCGCCTCGTATGCCACTGCAGCAGACAAACAAAAGAGCGCTTTTCGATATCGCCACGCAATTATTAGAACATAAACAGTGGCTCAAAAAAAAGAGTGGTATGAGGTTTTTATGGCGAACGAAACACGATTTGAGCCTCTGTTCGGAATGAACAGTATGGGATTATCAGATTATGAAGGAATAATCATAATTAAAGTTGACGATTATTCCGACTATGTGCATATGTTTGTCGCTAAAGTAATTTGCCTTCTGGATTTATGATCGGCGGCGGAAATGCGGAATTATAATGCTTGGCAATAGTTTTGCGATTTTGCTGTTTTCAGGCAAGACGTCGTGCGAATCAGGCAATTTTGTCTTTTTGCGACTCAGCTGGTGACCCTTTAACATATCTGAAGGTAAGTTTTCACGTGAATAATTTTAGATGTTATAGGGTACTTTTATTCATCAAAACAGAACATCTTTAGCGCATTCGTAAATTCACCAACGATTTACACAGTGAATGAGCCGTCAGATTGCAGCTTCCATTTTTTTTTTAATTTTCCTTAACTGCGATAGGCCATTTGCACGAAACATAGGATAGTGCAAAATATTTTTATTAGTAATGTTTACGAAATGGTGCACTATGTAGCGAAAATTGGATCATTTTTCTTTCGCTTTTACCCAGATTACCTCTGTGTCTATGGATGAAGCTAAACGCTTTGCGTTCTCTCCTTCTTTGCGTATAGGTGTGATGCCATGTGAAGCTAGGCTACTGCGACCGTTTAATTTTAGGTATTCTTTAGTAGGCGATTTATACAAGCGGTACGATGAGGAAAGAAACAAGGAAAGATGAGGAAAAAAATTGATCTGATGAGTGTAGTTAACTAGGCGCATATTATGCAAGACTTTATTCGCTTTTGCACTTGGTTGCTTGCGCAACGAAAAGAGAGCAAGCTTATATCATTAGACGAGTTGAACTGTCTTTATTCATAGGAATAAAGGAAAGTGCATGTGGGAGTGAAAATGTCTGACAACGACGTGATTGCATATCCGCAGACACATGCGAACATACGTTACGCAAATATACATAATAGGAGAAAGGGCAGTGAACACTAAGAATTGTAAGCAAGAGAAACGAATGTACTAAAACCGTAGACGTGCAAGCACTGCAGTTGTCGACAAATGGAATACGATATAGCACTGTATGACAAAATCGAAAAGCATTGAACATTAATAAGTATTTTGGGATTCAAATGCAAGAAAAACGAGCAGATAAAAGGCAGCGAACAGAGAATGTGTGGATGTTGTTTCAGACTAAATGAAGAAGAGCACCTATTTCGCACGAATTAAGGCTACTTTCAACTATCGAAACGTTTTGTGCTCTACTTATCTTTTGAGGAGGGAAGGCTGTTGCAAATATGGATAACGCTAAATTAAAGCTGTGAAAGATACTCTTTTGCAGAGCACATCGTTCTTTTCAGTTATAGGTTTTGAGTTGAGCTTTCTCATTTCTCAGCGAGCCAGAAAATGCTTTCAAGAGATATATCTGAAAATCATTTTGATTTCGAAGCGGATACGAGCATGGTCACTTGTGGAGAAGTTTTTGGCAACCCTAACATTTTTGGCGAGTGTGATATCATTTGGTGGACAACATCAAGGGTCGACTCGTTTACTGAACTGAGTACAGTACACTGCGGAAGAACTTTTCAATGGGATTTGCTAAGCACACACAGACATTCGCTGGTGCACTGGGAAGATAAAAATCAACCACGGCTGAGCGATGGCACATGCAGCACGTGTCAAAAATTTTTTCAAGGGATTTCGTTGTATCAGAAGCCAAAGAATTGGGCGAGCTGTAAACAGAAGTTCGAGTAGAACTGAATCGAATCTTTTATTTAGTGGATAGGCAAAGATTACCTTTGCGACAGTAAGTAGATGATGCAACGAGATATAATTAGATACAATCAGATACAAAGAGATACAACCATAATACAGAGCAGATTTCGTTTCACGATATGCACATCGTTTAATCGAGAATCTTTCTCTTAAGTTCAAAAACAAAAAGGTTACGAAATTGAAGACATAGAATCGACGCAAACTAAATAGTGGCAGCCGAAAAAGAGGGATTTTTTTGCATATTGAATGCTGTTTTCATGGTTACGTGCTGTAATCGCTACACTGTTACTTGTAGCGTTTGCTGCACATCGAAAAAGGAGAGGGTTTTCATCTAAATTGTATACAGCCAGTCAATAGGAATTTATGTTGCAAAATTGAGGCATATTTCACGTTGCGATTAAGGTATTTTATAGTAATTGAAAACAGTAGCGGAATTCAAGCGTTCTATCTTTGAAATTTCCATTTGTTGGGGACGTTGTTTCGATACAGCCCTAACAGAGATCACGTTCAGATATTTTCCGAGTATATTAAAAAACCAGTGGCTGATCGACAAACGTGGTGTGATGACAATAATGTGAATGCGAAATCGATGACGGTTATTGTGGAGTTGGCGGAACATATAGTTGCAGCTGTTCAATCTCGTCAGGTCATTTTTTTGTTCGCAGACACTTGAATTTTGATGAATGAAAATTTTGATTGTTTTCGGTGTGCCATGCTCCGTCGTATCCTTAGCTACAGCGGCTTATGAGCTATAATCGGGAGAACCAAACGTGGAAAGGGTGGCGCAGCCTCCGAAGTTCTCACTTATTGGGTAATTTGGCGCTTGATTTGTTTCTCTGGAGTTTGCTGTAAATTGCATGAGGTTTTCGGGAAGGCATACCCTTAAGTTAATCCCTTTCACACATTACATTACCTAAAGGCATTAACTACATGTTTGTTTGTCATGAAGATGAATAAAGATAAGAGACAGAATCGAGTGATATTTTTTTCCTCTGCGAAAACTATGAAGTATAAAAGAATTTAAAATATTTAGGACAGACACGGCTTTTTCCGTTACGAACAGCACAAATTTCGAATGGACATTGCTCGGAGGCATGTTCCTCGTGTGTTCCGCGACGTATTCAGGCGCAACGTTGCCATTTATAGCGGAATTCTAGATAAGGGCTACTTGAACATTGAGACCGGGGAGGAGCTTATGGTAAGTCTTTGTTGGCGCCTTTCGGATATCGTTTTCGTTTTATATATCCTCTTAAGAAGGCAATAATATATCCCCTTCTTGTTGATGATGGTAATAGTAAGTTCTTGTGAATATTGTTGTGTTATTCGCAAAGAGAGTTATATTATCATGGGGAATTGGAATTTGTCGAAAATGATAGATAGTGGTCTTCTTTTTTTTTAGTAATCATGGCGCCGCTAAAAATAATGATGTCACTTAATGAAAATCTTCACTGCACTGTCAGGTAGCAAGGTTGATGTCAAACTAGCCAGCAGTCGTGTCATACTGTGTTCACGTTTCCGTTTTGATTTGTATCACCCGTCGCAGTGATAGCAGCCATGATTTGAACTAACATTCATTAACCGATAGCCTTCCACTTGCCTTCATTCATCATTCACGCAACTTGACAGTGCGCAGGCAGCACTCGGGCATTTTCCATATTATTGCTGATGCTTACTGTTGCGAAAGCTAGAACTCAGAAACCAACCAAGCAATGAAGCTGAGAGTTAAAAGCAGGGAAAGCAGAATTCTCAAATAACTAAAATAAGGGTTTTCGACTCACTGAAAAATGGAACACTCTTGAAGTTTGGGGTTGCATCATTAAATGATTGAATTCTCATTTGGATTCCCTACGCGAATTTTTAATCGCAAATAATTTTGACCCCAACTTTGCACTTTAGTTTAATCCACAGGCTGTGAATTCTGAAAGTGTGCAGCGTTCAAAGAAGTGTATCTCCATTCAGCAAGTCAAGCCTTTTTTTATGAACGGTAAAACTGAGGGTTGCCGTACGCTAGAGCAACTGAGTTTAGTATAGGTGCTTTTAAGGGCATGGTTTGCGTTGATTGCTGATGTTTTTCTGTTCCATATTTGAAATAGAACAGAGTAGTGCATTTGTGAACGTACGTGAAAATACGCTAGCTTTAATCATTCCGTAATTGTTATGCAAATCTTTTATGCTGATTTACATAGCGATTCATTCGCCTCTTGGTTGTTGAATTAGGGACATGTTAAAGATTAGCAGGGAGTCACCCAATTAGCACCAGTGTCGCTAATTTGTTGCCGTCAATGAAGTGATCTAGTTCATATTTAGATTCATCCCAGTTCAGCGCTCAGGTACGCAGAAGTTCCCCCGGACTTCATCGTTTATGAGTTTGCAAAGTCTACTTCTCGCAATTTCGCGCACAATGTAATCCCCGTGGACGAGCAGTGGGTGAGGGGCGTTGTGAACAACGATAGACTGCGATTGATGGAAGAGGTGAGCGAAGTGTTTTCTGAAGCATGATTAGTAATTTCGCTTTACGAGAGGAATCTCTGGATCTGTGTTTGGTGAGTATTTGTTGGCAATTAATGGGATCGACTGGTTCACAAAAGCGCAATAGAGGCAGTGGTTGTTGTGACTGGCTTCTTCAATTGCTTTATTTCGTACTTCATTACTTTAAGTGTTTCAACGTCAGCAGTGCTGTTTGATGTCTGTCGCTGGCTAGTGATATTCTTATAAATCTTATCATGCTTTTATTGCACGAGACACAGTACTGAATCAATGCGCAACGAAGCTACGATAGATTGTCAGGTCTATTTGTATGGGAAAAGTGGTGCGATGGTATCAGTGACATTCGCGATTGCCTTTTATTATTTTTCTTGTATTTTAGGCCAGAATCGTTACATTCGACGTCTTGATGGGTCCTACGGCGAAGGATCGACTGGCTAAAAATATGAACCAGATAAAACATGAGGTTTATAGCTTAACTGATATTTTGCATTTGAAATTAGTTCTGAATTAATGATCTTTTTCCTTATGTAGTGATCAGCGATTAATTTCGAAATTAGGGCAGAACCGGTTGCTTATCACATGGGCCAAAGTCGTAGATGAGTTTACCTTACCCCTTCCGCAGTTTTTGCTTGTGTTAATCTGGAGTCTCATTTTATTCTGTTTCGTTTTTTAATGCTATGCTGTACTTTTCACTTTACTCAAGCTGTTTGTGACCTTGCCTTAAGGCTGATGGCGATTCGCAAGCCGAAACAGGACGGTGATAAGAGCGTTAAGCCAAATAGTGCATGTATTTCGCTGTGTTTTGTACAACACATGAGAAGAGGAAGAGTTGTAGAGCGACTTCGTTATAGGCGCAATATTAGATACAGCGGCAGTGAAGAGCTGTGCATTATCTGAAATGATTTTAGGGTTGATTTTACGCCCTCTTCAAAGTGTTGCATGTGTGCATTTGAAGGTTTTTCCTCTTTTCGAGATTCAACGACGGCCATCACAACGATTGTGCCTTATAACTTCTTGGGAAATTGCGCAATGACCTTATGTTTTTAAATTTTTGCTATATCAAGGCGATTTTTTTCTCAATCGTGACCACTGAAAAGCGGTGTAAAATTGAAATAAGCAAATTAAGGTCGGCGAAGAATGTCACATTAACAGCGATCTGATGCACGATCGTTACCACCGTATGCAGATTCATGTCGCCGCTGGCCACATCAGTGCTGTATGTTTCTTAATGAGAATTAAAATCCACACTTTGAATTTATCAATGTTTCCACTAGTACATCCTGTCACAGTTAGTATGATTTTTAGGTTTTAATTTTGGTAGTTTTGAACTGCAAATTGCTGAGAAACCCTCTTGCATCTAACGACACATAATAAGCAATGAGTGTGACTTCTCTGTGCTGTTCTACAGGCTGTGTCTGAGTAGTCAGCCACCTGTATCGAAAAACCTTACCTTCCAGCACGCTGAGAGGTATTCGTAGAATCTGCTGCTTTAATCAGCTCACTATACCCCACTCTTGTTCTTATTGTACTTTCATATTTCTTTGCAAAGATGGTTTTGGGAAAGCATTTGGATGTTAACTCGCACGTCTTCACGCAGCTGAGTCACGTTAATGGGTTCAGCCATAGCAGAGACATTGTTTCAGTCTCTTTTTAGTTCATCGCGCTCTCGGCAGTGTTTTTCCTCAACGAAAACAAATGCGACCGTCGAATAGGGTCGAACATTTGTGGCCTCGTCTGCCTGACCAACCGGTCACTGCTTAATAATAATATGTTCATGTTTTGGCCTAACCGATCTGTCCTACAAGCTATTTACTAAAAATTGATTTTCCTTGCGTTTGGCAACCCGACTAGTTATGTACCCACGTCCGCGTGAACGTGTTAGAGATTTGACCACTAAAATCAGTAATTAAATTTCCTCGATCGGGTAAGTTCAGTGATTGTAATGAAACGGTTTTTGTATGACAAAATAAAGTAGTTTTTTTTTTCGCCTTTGATTCATAAAATTCCAATGGCAAGAAAAAGAAGTGTTGTGATTTTTTGAAGTAATTACTTTTGAAGTTCTAGAAGTGAACGTTGAAAATTGCTATTTTCAGCTCCAAAGCTACATCGAAACGCACATCCAACCAGTCGTAAATTATCTCAAAACTGAAACCTATGAGTTTCCAGTCAGCAATGCAGATTACAGAGTGAGTCATTTTCGTTTGTATTTGACGGCATAATTTGTCCGTTGCATGTGTTTCGTAGAGCCATTTGACGTTTTCTTGTTGTCTTGAGATGTTCCTTGCATCTTGTAGACATGTTGTGATTAGCATGAACAAAATTCTGTTGTTAAAAATAAAGGCATAATATGGATGAAACATAAATGAATGTCTTTTTATTTGTTTAAAATTTGGAACACTTTTTTGCTCCCGAGTTCAACTTTATAGAGGATTTTTTTTTGAAAATGTGCAATTAAATGGTGAACGAACGTCATCCCTTTCTGTTTGGTTTTTGAAAAGAGAGGGAAGTCAGCATAGAATTTTTTGAGTAATGGTTCGGAAAAATGAACTCATTTCCTTATACGTGGTGTCGATCGACCAATCGTCGTGGTTTGCGTGAATTTTATTCCGATTAGTCATGTTCAGCCGAGTTCTGGAAGGACGAGGATGAAGAAAGATGATTTAAGTAGTAAAGGAGTTGCGCGCAGAAAGGAAATCCAACTTCATCCACTTCTTTTCACTGGGAAGTCGGCTATGCCACTTCAGTCGCCCACTTTTTTTTCAGATACATATTGGGCCAGGCGGCGTCCCAAAGGAGCTGATATTACCTGATGAGTATTGCTCGGTGTTCGCTGGTAAAAGTTGTGGGTATTTCCGTTGGGAGGATAATCAGGACTTTCTAACGACAGAGCTATATCCACATTTCCACCAGGTTTGTCTGTGTTTGTGGTTGTGTTGATGTTTTGTTTATAATGAGGTGGGCGGAGGCCATCACATTTTGGATGACCAAGAAAGGCGGAAAGGTGGAAAAGGATGTAGGCGAGGTTCTAGTGCGTGGGGCATGTAAAGGTATTTGAAATGCGATCCACACCGGTATTATTCCTGCATACAGAGGGGTCTTTTACATTGGCGTGAACCTATCTGTAATCAGTTTAGTTCTCCCTCCTTCTTTTCATACTGATTTCCCGTCGCATGTTTTTGTTGTTGGTCCATGCAGAGCTTCCGGTGGTTTGATGGAGGTGGGGAGGCTGGAGTACAGCTTTAAAAATGAAGTGGCAGATGAAAAAAGAACGGATGAAGGGGAGCTGAAAATTAACGTGAGCGACGATTTGAAACCGTAAGTTGTTGGCTGAAAACTTGCTAAATTTTTGTAATACTTGAAGAGAGGGAGAGAGAGGGGGAGGGGAATGATGAGCGCTTTTATGCTGATCAGTCCAAAATGAAATGGACAGTGCTAATTATATGTTCTTCTAAGCGAAATCAAAAGGGCGGGCCGAACTTTCGATGAATGAACGATTCCCCATCCCCTGCCCATCCACGCATTGATATTAACCAGCAGCAGAAAAGGACCTTAAATACTGCAACGGATTGTAAGCCATTCAATTCGAGTCATTCACAATCGCGAAAGCTTGAACTCTTGTTGAACGCAAAGCTGTTGAGATAGTTGGTGAGATGTCCCAGCATTGGACATGGGACGACGTTAGAGTAATGGTCAAAAAGATGAATAGCCGTAAAGTCAGTACGACTTTAAACATTTCTACAAAGGCATCCCACTATGGATCTGGTGACAAACGGGCATTTGTGGAACATTTCGCATAGACTGCGAACGCAGAGCAATATAGCATCGACGAAGTGTATTCCTCAACACACTATTGCCTTTGCCTGAAAAGTGATATGTTGTGATGTTCTTCTCGTGAGCAGTGAGTGTTTGTGTTTGTCGAATTGACGCAAGATAGTTACTACTTGTCAATTGAACAGCTCAATGATTCTATCTCGTCGGAGTTTGTTGAAGCGACACGTCGTGCATAATGAGTATCTGCTTGTTTGTTTTTTTCAGTATGGCCAAGTGACGGCGGTCGTACGTTTTGATAAGGATATGCAAGCGCGTACTGAATGTGCTTGTTTGATTCGCTTTGAGAGCAAGACTGTTGCGCAAAAGGTCGTGCAAGCGCACGCTGATGATAACGACTGGGGCGTCTCGGTATGTTGTTGCAGATTGCTTTTTTGTTGGTTATTCGTTTTGATGATTTTCTAAAAGCTTTTATTGGATGTGACTTGCCGATGGCGAGTCTGTTGTGCAGCTTTGACCTCCTAAGCAGTCCAGGAGAGTAGAGGAGATTGCTTACTGGAACGCTTATGCGAGCGCATTGGTTTGCATTGTTGGCGAGCGAGGTTAAGCTTAGCACACCTTAATTAGGGATTGCGGCCTGAAGTTTGTGATGTTATTCCTTTTTTTTTTCTTCTGTTTATCCTTTGTTATCGTCGTCTTACTCTTTGTCAACACTACTTCTTCCTTCTGTTTTCCGAGGCGCTTGCAACTTTAACTCAACCCAAACTGCAAGTTGCAAACAGAAAATAGTAATTGCCTGATCATGGGCGAGCTTACCGCATTCCTGCCAGTTATTGGAGGAGGAGTTCAAAATCGCAGGTCGACTTTAGGTTGATTTCGCAACTTGGTTAGAGGAACTAAAAAATTACTGTGGGATAATGAAAAAAAAAAGGAGAATAAAGAAAGTGGGGTCGTGCAGCCCTAGGTAACTGGGAGATGTGGGCGTAAATAAGACTAAGTGGTACAGAGAGGAATGAGAGTAAAGTCATCTGTACTCAATTGCATTAGGTTGTTCACTTTTCTAAATAATCTCTTGGATGAATTCTCCTCGACCCCAAATTGAATGTTTTATTATTCTTAGCTAACTTATACGTATCCCTAATTGGGCACTGTAATGCATGTGTGCATTCTCGAATGTCCGCTGCATTGTCGCTCGAATTGAAAACTTATTCAAATGAGATTTTTAAAGCTTCACAAAATTTTTTTCAACAAAATGTGTTCCGTTCGTTTGCAGGCTGCATCAAACGTACGTTTGGGAAGAATGTCGCAGGCGTACGATTTCAAACGTTTCTGGATCGAAGTCCGCTGGTATCGCCTCAAGAGCCATCGTCGCGGTTATGTGAAGGTATATGAACGACAAGCTTATTGTATGCTTGCTTTTTTAGGGGTCCTTTGGTTTGCAGTCTCAGTTTGTCTCTAATTAACCGGTCCATTGTGCCACATTTGGTTTGTAGGTTTAACGCCTCAACAACTAGGGCAAGGAGAGCATTTTCGAGCGCGACCTTATGGTAATGAGCATATCACAAAGAGTTCACTTTTGGCGTTGACAGATTAGCAAAGTCCTATGAGCCGTTCAATCGCACCTAACAGTTGATGCTCATTTGCGCATTCTAAAAAGTATTCCTTCAGTTGATTCGAAATTGTTAACAGTGCCTCAAGGTGAGATTTCATTCCTCCTTTCCCTCCTCTTCTTTTGCGCTCTCCAAGACGTTTTATACAACATCTTTACTTCAACTTTTCCATTTAGGGAAGCATCCCAAAAGAAATTAAATTTTAAGTCGTGTTGTCAGGCATGTGAAAAATTCATTGGCATTGGGGGATCATCATATGGCGGTGCTAGGGTTTTTTAGATAAGTGCCTGCAGGATGCTCATTGTCGTGCTTTACAGCTTGCCGTGGAAGTGTTATGTATTTCAGAGAATGATGCGTTTTCCAAAGCATCCAGTGATTTATTTACTTACTCGAATCGGCGAAAACCGGATTAAAACGAGAGTTGCATGAATTGTTTCCTTATGTTTTTAATCGGATAGAAAATGTCAGCGTAGTCTGCAGGTCAGGATGTCCCATTATCGGTTCCAGTTCCTTTGCTGTTCGAGTGCGTTGAGAGCTAGATCGACATCCACGCGGGCATTAGATTTGTTAAATCTTTACACGCTTCATGTATCAGTTATTGAAGAACGTCTTTAGCACTTTAAAACAGAATAAGTGCCATATTCTATCGAGCAGAAGTCTGTGACTTTGTCTTTCGAGGTGCTTGGACTGGAGATTTTGTTTTCAATAAGTGAACAAAGGCTGCTGTCCATCGAACCTTATTTATTATTGGGAGTTTCAGTTGTAAGCGAATTGTTATTTTGAGCAACACGTAGATATTTTGAGCTCCACTAGTGGCAACATTGTTTTGAAGATCATATAAAAGAGTTCGGAAAGGCCTCAGAAGTGGTCAGAAATCGAAGAGGGACTTCTTTTCGTCGCTAAATTCGAACAAGAGGCTTCTGCTCGGGAGCGCAAACTTCATCGAAGTACGTAAATAACAGTCACGTGGTTACAGTTGCTCTCAGTTCCCGTATTCATTACATCCTTACCTTCTTAAACCTCCGAACCGTGTCACGAAGGCAAATAACTAAGCTCAATTTAATTCAAAAATCTAATTGCAGTTACCTAACGCAAGAGAGGAGCTAGTTGAACAGGTGGCGAGTCGGATCGCGAGTGTGCACAACGATTTGCAGATTACGGTTCGCCTGAGCGAACCCACGTCATTCTTCAACCGAACTGGTCGTTCTTCGTGGGAGATCCATCCACCTGAGGTTTTATTTGTTTAAGGGTTCTCTTGTCCATTAAAAAAACAAAACAAAACGCAGACAGCGCAGTGCCGTGAGCTGTGCTGAGCGCGGTATTATCATGGAGTACGTAAGCAGGCGTACTGACCTCAATGGGGAGGGAGGAGAGGTCGCGAAAATTGAAAAAGTTTGCGAAAAGATGGTTAACGAGATGCCATTTTACACACAGCATGAAAAGGGAGAATCGGCGCCCAAAATATAAGACGGCATGCGTTTTAGTCGGTGTCATTTTGTAAACTTTTAGTGTCATGTTCCGTTTTATTTATTATCTTACTTAGGCGGGATAAAGACCATTCTTATTCTTCTTCAAAAAATAAAAAATAAAACTAGGAGGTTATGTGATGGTTCGGTGAGCCTTAACACTCATTTACGCTCACGTTTCGCAATCGCCATTTCCAAAAAGAATTCGTACAGTCTGCGTCTTGTTGGTTAGAATGATGAGTTGAAAAGACACTGCAATCGAACTTAAAGTCGTTCAGCGTTACGTGCGTGGAGCTTGGTTAGTACAGCTGGACGAAGCCCACTTATGTCTTAGATAACTAGTTCGCAATATGTTCGGGTTTGTGCATCACATGTGACGCTGAGTGTAATGCAGTTTACATAAGTCTTTCTTTAAACGGTAGCTCGTAAAGTTTGTAAGACTTGGATAGGAGCACGGATTGCATGGACGCTGAGTGAGTCGCACTAGTTTAGCGCGAGTTGTGAGGTTAAGATATGCGAGTTTTACATTGGAAGTTTGTTAGTCGATGTTTGATGCAGGGCCAGTTCAGCTCGCTCAAATGTCCCTGTAACGGAAAAACATGGTTTGTGCGAATCTTACAATCGAGCTGTTTTCGGTTCGATTCGCCCGCTTGCATTTAAAGTTTAAAATATATCATGATAAAGCGTTTAGGGACTTCCAGTCTATTGATGAAACGTGCGGAAGACTTCTTGGTTTTTGTCTGCACCGGAATATTAACTGATAATTCAGATGCAGCTTGCGATCAGAAGTTGTTCCCAAAGATATAAGTTAGTCAACTATTGTTCAGTTGAGCATCGTTTTGAGAAATTCAAAAAGCGGTGTAGCAAAAGGTTGTTCGTTAACGAACCGTTACTTGTAGAATTGTGATATTAGCTAGCACTTTTTTCTTCATCAGATTGAGCATTCATTTTGGTTGGCGACTTTATACGTCCAGAGATGAGAAAATAGGCAGCTGCACTAAAATTTTAGGGTTCGAAAGTTATTGTAAAGATTCTCGAAAACTGGATGATGTTCACATAATGTATGATCCCAAGGTAGCGCTGAGAGCGATTAATATTAGAGGTCAGGCAGGCGCGTAACACGGCGTCTGCATAATACTGCGCTGTTAATTATTTCGAAAAGAATCTATCTCTTCGTCTTTAAGATAACATTCAATGAGTTGGACGAAAACATCACATCAGAAGGACTGTACAATGCTATTATGCCATTTTTCCGAGAAGGGGGTATCGTCATCAGGAAGGACAATGTCTCTGTAGTGTTCGACAAGAGCTACCCGAAGGAGAGTGAAAAGTGAGAGATAGCCTTTGAGTTATTTAATTTTTTACGCATCTGTTTATTTTAGCTTTTTTTTTGTCCGATCCTTATGCGCTCAAGTGAAATGTAATAAGAGTACGATGTTCAGACTTTAGTGGTATGCGCTGCTGTCTTTCATACTTATGTATTAAATTTTTTGTCAGCTGGCACGGGCTGTACAAGGAGCTTTGAAAACAACGGCGTTTTATCAGTATCGTTTTGGGACACAACACTCGTCGTCGTTCAATTTCGTGTGCAGATATGAAGTGCTGTCGAAGTGGTTTTAGTGTAAGTGTTGTAGATTATCAAAGGGCGCCAGTGAATGCTGTGCAGTAACAGATCGTTGCCATTAGGTACGGTCTGCATTTAGGGGCAGCTGATATCACCTGTCCGGCGCATGTAATGCAAGTCCACAGTCTATAAATTACACCTCTTATGATACCTGGTTTCGAAGAGATCCTCTGCCATCATTACGAACATGTTTGTTCTATTAATTAAGCGTATTTTATTACAGCGAACTGCGCGATTATGAGAATCGCATTTCATACTACTTGGAGTGTATAGGAGAAAAGGCGGGAATTATACCGAAGCTGAGGGCACGAACTAGCGCAGCCGGTCGAGAACGTAATCGTAAGTTATTTGTCAACGTGTGATACTGGTAAAAGCCGCATACTTGTTTGCACATCATCATTTCAGGACGTGCACAGTTCACAGAAAGCAGTTGTACCGATAGTGTGTTATGCTGGCATCGCACTTGTCGACGAAATATTTATTGTTATTGTTGTCATTTACTGCTATTATTATTATCATTATTATTGGACTGTCATGAGATTTTCTTTTTGGCAAGGTATATGGTATGGAACACTAATTGAAAATTATAGCCGAAGTAGTGACTGAACTATAAAGTTTTTAATGCTAATGCTGGCGTAACGCAGCAGCATGGAATAAATGGACTAAATATTAGGTTCGATGTGTTGCGAAATGAGGTTCGTAGACGTGCTTTTTGACAGAGGAGCGGTAGTTTTGTTGCCTCAGTAGGAATACTAGTGGGATGTAATACGTAATAAATAAGATTACGTATGGAGGGTTCTGTTAGAACTAGTTTGTGGGATCACGTGAAGATAAACGAACTGTGAATTTGGTCGTCATTATTAGGTTATCAAGGCATCATATGTGAGACAGAGCGCTGTGTTCGTCGCAGTTCTGGTCACTTACACTTTTCGCTGTCTGCTGTAGTACTTTTGGTATATCTTAGATATCAAAGCAACATCTTTTATATGAATCAAACGAAGTGTTTGTTAGCTTTTCCAGCACTCTTACTACTTCCCTCAATCTTTGTGTCTGCATCAGTTAGCTATTTTTAAGGCCGTAATGGTGATCTACCGTTCAAAGTTCACGTGGAGCCGGTGAAGTGTTCAAAAGATACTGAAATGGTCGCTAGCGTAGAATTTCGTAATTTGGAAATTGGTCGTCGCTTTATGAACGCTGTTGAACAGCATCTGCGTAGCCATCCACCTCTTTCGATGGGTGTCCGATACGTCAATTCCGTACGTTGTGTCTTATGTACATTAATGTTTTGTGGTGGATTTTTTATGATGGACAACCATATCTATACCAGTAGCTTAGAGGGGGCAGTGTGCGACCATATGGATGTTGCAGAACTTCCGGCAGCATTGAAGTGATGTCCTCCGTAGCTTGTTTGTTTCTCGCCAACGGCATTCTCAAGTGGAATTGTAATCAGCCCATTCGTGGACAGAATCCGTCTTTTTCACTGAATTTCACTGAGTAAAATATTGAAGTTTCGACGAAAATATTGTCGCAGTCAAACCCTAAAACGAAGAGTGGGCGGTGTACATCATTTATGATAAGGCAGTCGACAAAATGCGTTTTGCTGCAGTTTATTAGATCTTTAGTAATACAAAGTATGTTTGGCAATCTTTGTAATAATAATAATGTTTGGCAGTCACTCTGGAGATCGAGAAAAAATGTATATGTGGAGAGTAAAACGTCAGCTGCTTGCCTCTTGTCTTTGCATAAGGCTATAACCTGTAGAGTTATCTGCCATTTTTGTTTCAGGCAATAATGAAGCCCGTGTTTGAGCTTGGCTTTGAAATGTCAAAGCGGCTGTACAACAGTCTTCATGATGATCTCTGTGAATTGGACAAGAGGTTGGCATGTACTGACTCGGTCAACCTGAAGAAGTTCAGCTCTCAAACCGATCAGCGAGATTACATCGCAGTGGCGGTTGTTGGCAATGACTACGAGTGGGCCTTCTTACTTTACTTTTTATCATGTGACTACCGAGTGGTCTAGAAGTGTTGAAATAGCAGTGCAATAAGACCAGAGATGGTAGAGTTATCCATTAGATGCTTGTTCTTGCAGCGCTATAACAATGGTTACCGTCGGAAATTCAAGAGGATTTTGGTTCCAACACATTAACTTTGGATTACATACGTGGGTGAGAGTGAAAAATATACTTAAAAATTTTAAGTATTCCGTCGTTCCAGGCGATTGTAAGACGCCAATTTTTATCGTACGAATCAAGCATCCGAGTTCTGCTGCGCATCACAGCATTTTTATATAGAAACGAAAACGATTTCATTGAGCTCAGTTTGCAGGAGAGTACGGAAAGCGAAAACCGATTTGAGGATTTTGGTTGAGGGAATTACGCTTGATTGTCGGGACGCAGACGAGAAACGTCGAGCTGGTGAGCTGATGTCCACTGCGGAGCCGCCCTATCATAAACTTCTAAACAGGCTCGTTGTTTCTTAGTCAAAACTTCATTTTTTTTTTAAACAGCTGATTTGCTGTGGTGAATATGGATGCTGTCAACAGCTATGAATTCGACGAAACTCTGTTGGCGAGGTTACGATGAAATGGTGATGACGACTTATACCATTCTGGTTGATAGGTAGGAGCTAAGGTCAGATTCATTTTTTTTTTACGCCGGAGGTGCTTCTATTAAATATCAGTTTCTTAGGAGACCCCACTCTGGAGTGGCCATTCAGCACTTATCATGTGCCATTCTTGGTCAATGCGCTTGCGGATCACTTATTTGTGGGCGTAGGGCGCAAATCAAACTATTTTCTGGCGGAACTTGATTGCAGCATATCGTCTTCTGTGAATGGTGAATTTAAGAGGCGACGTTCTGTACGCAAATCGTAAACCTTTACTAATCTGTGTGTTTTCGCCATGACACGTTTAGGTGGTGTCGTTAGTGTAGCAGTGAAATCATGCCTCTGGAGCAGGGCTGTAAACCTTTCATTGGTGCAGCCGTGCTTAAAACTTTAGCGGGGCTGCTGCAACGTTCTGTTATTAACGAATTTTCATAGTCATCGCAAAAGAATAATGTGGGTCACTACGTCACTTACGAGAAATTTCATTTGGTTTTG
>JPKZ01002305.1:119808-133125 GCA_000803305.1 Toxocara canis
GGCGGACGAATAGAAAAGAGAAAGAGAGGCGCAAAAGCCTCTCAGTACTTTTACAATCGTATAATTTGGCTTGTTGTGCAAGGGATTTAAGCATGCTGTCTTTTTACTTTCGTCTCTTCTGGTGCTTATTACCTTCTGATGCCTTTTTTTTCCTTATAAAGTAGTTGGAAGTGACAGCTTATTTCCAGAAAGGAGCGACAATGGCTAAAGTCGAGCATGCCCGAGCGCGTCGTTTTGACAATTCTGCCTATGAAAAGACAGATCAGGCTTCAAGGTGCAGGGGACGCGATCAAAAACGCAAAACAATGCATTGATGAGCATTTACATGACAGGTTGATATTGTTTCTTCTATCGAGAGGTTGTGGTATGGTAGAGGTCGTACGTTAGCAAGCTTTAAATTTGAATGACCGGTTAATGTTATTAATCCAGTAAGAAGAGAGTGGAAGGGGGTTTTATCGAGCATTTCACAACGGATCAGGAGCTTTTTTAGGCGATTCGACAAGCCAGAAGCGTTTATGCCTCGAAGAATTAAGCTGTCGGAGTGTTGCTTAGTTCGAAACAAGCCCATAAGTAGGTGTTTGTTTTCTGAAGATATTAGCTGTAAATTGTGGAAGTGTGATTTTCACAACTTATTAAACGTCATTTCGTAGTGCGGGCAATTTTTCCTCTAAATTCGCACTCAACAAAATAGTTTGTGAAGAGAAAGTTTAGCGGTTTCTTACCCGTAACGATGGTTATTGTCTCGTCGTTTTTGATTGGAAAAAGTGGTGAACTATTGGCTGTGATGATTTGCGAGAGGATTTTACAGTGAAGGTGAAATTTGATCAGAATTACTGAATTTCCTTGCTGGGAAAGTAAAATTGTGGGCAGATTCGATTAAAAGATGAGAAACTTTTTCGTCATTCACGCATAATTGAGTTAGGAGTGGGATAAGGGAGGCAACTGTGGCGCCGCATATCCGTATCTTTATTTGGCTGCGTCATTGTTAATAATCATTGTGAGCACAGGGTAAGGTTTTAATCAAACGATTTTAGGATGTCTACATCGCTCAAAACAAGAATACACTTGGTTCCGCCATTCTACCGACCGGGAATGCTAAAGGCTCTACTGAAACAGGGCGGTTTGGAGCTGCGGTTGTTGGCTGCGAAACTAAATCATGGAGTACGTCTTCATATGGATTTGCTGCGTCAATCAATCAATTTCTGCGGCAAAGAAGATGAATACGATAGGCTTCTGGTGAGCGTTCCTTATTTTACTCTCGTTCACTTTCCTCTAGAAGTATACCTGTGCAACTCTGCTCTCCTGACAACCGTGATTAGGTGGGAGGGGAGAAGCGAACATTGCGCTCGCATTCTTCGCTCCCAAACACACGTGCAAAGGTTTGAATGTAATGCCAGAGGTGTAGCTGTGCTTCTTTCATGAACACTAACAGCTACGACTGACATGAAATTGCGCATTCCAATTTTTTTGTTACATAAAATGCAACGAGGAAACATAAGAGAATATCTGGGCGAGTGCAAACGATCAAGAGAAAAACTTGGAAGAATTAGCATATCTTGTTTTATTCCAAGAAACGTTCAGTTAGCTGCGATGTACGTGGGCGCGTAAAACGTTGAATCATATTAACGACGTAATGTTGTATGCTATAATAAAACAGAAGGTGTAAAAAATTGGGCGATGAGGGAAAAACAACTTGGACAACATTGAGGTTCACTATTTATGAGTTGGTGAAAACTTTTAGCTCTGTCGAAGCAGATGGTGCTAAAATCTTTTGGAAGGGCGGTGCTCAACGTTGAAGTAATTTCCTTGACTGCCATAAAAATAATATTTAGTAGCTGGTCTGGCTCATGCACATATAACAGTTGGTCGCTTTATTGTTCAAGTGAGCGTTTAAAATCCGAAAACAAACGCTATCTTCTCGCAAGTTACCCTAGTTTCACTGAAAAGAATAAGTAAGCGAAAGCAAGCAGAGGTGGTCTTCGCAAAGTACCTTCCCCCAATCCATTGTTTCAAGAAGTAATGACAGGCTTTGCCACAGAAGGTCCCTCATGTGTTTTTGAAACTGGCGAAAGTTGAATTAAGGAGTATCTACGTAAGCTATCGGACAGTCTTCCACAGTCCGAAGAGGAAAGCGGCAGTGACGTACCCACATGCGCAATATGCATGTCTGCAGCGAGTCCCGACGCATCGTACTGTATGGAATCTTGCGGACATTACGCGTGTATTGAATGCCTGAACAATCAGGTTAGTTTGTCTTGTATAAAGCGGCTCGCCTGTTACTTTGTTTATTTCGTTCATCTTCCCGGAAGATATTTACGTATAAGCTCGAGAGGGTTTAGTGCGTAGCGAAAAAATAGTCTCTCCTCGGCGTAGCTCCCACCTCCTACAAATATCTTCTTGGAGGTCGTAATTCCTCGGAGCGTTGTTTGAGGCTTAGTGAGTGATTAATTATGGACTTTTTATGAAATAGGATTAGAAATAGTAGTAATAAATTAGAAAATTTCCGTCATATTCATTGTGCCTTCTCTAATCTCAATGCGGTGAGTCACGGCACTTCGATTCCTTTTTCCAGAGTGAGTTATCAGTTATATAGTACCGCGTTGAAAATGGCGACGATGAAGCTGAATGAATTAGGTGAAGGGAGGGATTGTTTGAAGTGTTTATCACTTTGTTTGTTTCCTTTAACTGTCGTTATTTGGAGGGATTATATGGTTTACGTATCGTTCATAGCGTATGTGTTCGTTGATATGAGTTTGCATTGCTCTGATAAGAACAACCACGCCAAGTGGAAAAGTTACAAGAACAGTCATTCTCGAACGATGTAACATTGTAACCGAATCGACTTTGGCCACAAATAAGATTGGGAAGGAGGGAGGGGGGTGAGGGGGAGGTGGAGGGAATTGGAAGTAGAGGGAACAGTATGGGGTATTCTACACAAACTAGAGACAGTTTCACATTCCGTTTCTTATAGAAAGCGTATGAACTAGAGGTGTGTCATTTAAGAAACAGAAGTAGCACTGCGATGTGAACGTAAAGTGAAATTAAATTGAATAACTGAGAGATTGTTTGACAGTGTGTGCGTTGCGCTGTTATTAAATGTGAGTTTCGTTCGTTTTCACAGGTCAGTTCTGCGATCGCTAACCTCACTTTTCCAATTAAGTGTATCACTTGTGGCGAACCTTTCGTCATGAAAGATTTCAACGTATGTCTTTCATTTCGTTCTGTTTTCTAATTTTTGGATTTATTATAGACTCCAACTTGACTCAGCATTCTTCCTCCCTCCACTGCAAATGACCAGTGCCATCTGCAAAATGTGCAGGCACTTATATCTATATGTATACGAACTTTACACAGAAGGAAGCATATATGAGTTCACTCCACTTCGACTTCACGCTTGATTGCATCGTTAATTTTCTGCTGCATCGGTTTTGCAACATTATTTTCTTTTCTTTGATTTTCCCTTTTTTCCCTTCCTCTCTCTTTCCACATATTTTTCAGTTTCCTGTAACCGTTTTGCTATATCATTCCAAAATCGAGCTATCGCTTGCGATAACCCTGTCTCAGTTAAGGGTGGTGGGGGAGGGTATGGTTTGGCGAATGTGGAGGGGAAGGGGAAGAGGTAAACTAGCCCACCTTGCTCTTATGTTTTTGGGGGTAGAGAGAGGCGCAGTACTTGTTGTTGTTTCGAAATGGTAAAGTTTGGTGGAATCATGTTGAATTTGATGAGATGCAAACAGTATTCTATAAAAGTAAGCAGAAAATTGTTTCGTTGCAATCTTGAAGTGATTTTATTTTGTACGGCTTCGATTAACTGGAAATGACCTGCTGCCAGAACATAAATCTTAGATGCAGCGAGCAGGTAATTATAGGTTGGTTCCAGATAAGCTCTACTGATTTTAAGACGAGATTTTGGATATTGTGTTTTGCATGTGAATCACAGCGGGTTGAAAAATGATAAGAATAGTATGAGTATTTGGGAACGAAGTAAATAAGAAGGTGCAATGGCGAATGAATATGGCAAAATGTAGGCTCGTGTGAAAGTTGAACTGCGATAGGCAAATCAGATTTGGAATGTCTATTGCATCTATTACATTTAGTCGTTCAGTTTTATGGGTAGCACTCTTCAGACGTTAATGATGGACGGTCGTAATGGCGACACACCAGAAGACTTCATCAACATCAAAGCACTTATCGATAGCGCGGTCAAGTTCTTCATGAATCGCAACGGTGATCGTTACCGTCACTGCATAACACCCAACTGCCTCGGCATCCATGAGGTTTCTCTTTATTTAGCACCAAAAATGAACTCATAGCTTATTGGGCGGTGGCAGTCGGAACTTGCAGCCGAACCTCGAAGTAGGTCGCAGTTGACTCGAAAAAGAATTTGAAAAGAAATAAGCAGGGAAAAGGACAATGAAAAGAAGTGAGGCCACAAATCGGCGCAGCTGAGATATGAGTTCGCCCTCAGTCTTAAAATTAACGAGACCATGGCAACTTTATTTCCTCTCTATATAATCTACTGCAAGACTTTCTGAACGCATTGTTCCATTTTTGCAGTGAGATCTGGCAATTCCATCCTAGGCTTTGGCTAGTTGAAATTCTTTATAGTCTGGCATATATTTTCCAGTCTGTTCTTAGGTTTATTTGCATGACGATTCATCCATGTTGAGCATCAGTGTGTGGTTGTTCAATGAGAGAGTTTGGAGGGAACGGTATTGTTTTTATTAGAGTGTAGCCGAACGTGCTAAAAAAAGCTGGATAGTCAGCCTTTTATACTTTTCCATTTGTTCGCTGCTTTGAGTTCGCACACCTCTCAGGACGCGTGAACGCTGCTTTTTTCTTAATTTATAGTTCAACTTCTCCTTAGAAAAATTTTCATGGAATTCGGATTTTAGTGAACGAGAAAGTAAGGGATATACTCGCCAGTTTTGACACTGTTCATTTGGTGAAAATAAGAGTGGAGATTTTTTCTGATAGTGACTGTGGAGTTGAGGTTACAACAGAAGCACAGTTGCGTGCGTGTTCACTGTGTGGCCGTGAGCTGTGCACGCGTTGCGGGAATGAAGATCACGGTGCGATGAATTGCGAAGAGTACGCCCGACTACGTAACAATGTCGACGCGTCCGTTGATCACTGGCTGAAGTTAGGACTTTTATTTTCGGTAGTGGATAAGACTGTACATTGCCAACTCCTCTTCCCGCTTCTGCTCCGAACTTGGTTTGGGGTTTGACGTTCTGGAAGATTTCGTAGAAAGCCTCTAGAGGTGGAGTATTCGTGCAACAGCACGAGAATTTTGAGACCAATGCAAAGAACAAGCATTTGGTGAGAAGGGAGGAGAAGAGATCTAGCACGAAAAATTGAACTTTTGCGTGCAAACGAAAATAAGTTCGAAGTTGACGGAGGGGTTGGTTGGTCAGTCCGTATGCTTCTGCACGGTAAGCGGAGTGTACGACTGCATGTTGCTAGCATCTGATAATGTCGGATTTTTATTTGTGCGTTTTCCATTCTGTCACAGTCCTTTTTTATCTCATTCTTGTACTCTGTTCTCTAGGTTTTCCATTTCAGCCTGATGAAATAGCAAACCTAGCGAACAAACATTATTGCACGCATTGCGCTTGTCGTTCAGTTAGGGGAAAGGAATGATAATCAGAGTTCAGAGATCGTTTCTGAGGAGGGGTGATAATCATTCGAAAAGAGCTCATCTGTGGTTGAAGTTCATTATTGCATGGTAGACGTGGTTTAACGTTGAAGATGATGTGGTGATTGCAGGAAGGATCCGGACCATCGCCGTATGTGCCCAAACGAAAAATGCCGTGCTGTGATCGAAAAGCAAACCGGTTGTAATCATATGCAGTGCGAAAAATGCAAAATACACTTCTGTTGGTTGTGTCCATTTTCGGTAATTTGTTTACGATTTGAGTATTTTTCCACTTTGAAACCTTTGTCGATGGTGTATTGTGTGGTAGCTTTCATTACAGAATAGAGCTGCTATTGACGTCCATTCAGTTATGATGACTGAAGATTCAGTGGTTTCTCGAGTACGTTTTGATTTTTTTTTTTGAGTTGCTGAAAGATATTTTATGACATTTTCAGCATGTGCAATCAGGGCCTGTCTATGAACATCTCCAAAATGTGCATGGAGGCTCCGGCGCGAATCCAGGTGATCTGCTCGAAGAGATAGAGGACCCGCTGTTCCGGCAGCTGATTCTTGATCAGGTTGCAGGCAACGACGCCTTTGGCCAACAGGTAAATCAATTCACCCATCCATTTGTGGTATTCCTTGCAATAAAGCTCCGAAGGGAACATTGTTTTTCGTTGGTCATGGGCGAAAAAAATTTTGTTGTCCAAGAACTTCCGTATGTTGCATGAAAAGTTCTTGTGTTTGGTCGAAAACGTGCGCTTTAATGGTGGAGCTGTCACAAATTATTCATGAATGGAAATTTTATAATCTAAGGAGGCCTCTATTCTTGGCAGCGCTTACCAAAGGGTTTCAGTTTGAGGAAAGTCGATGTCAGCATTTTTTCGGTGTAAAATCGTTTTATATTGTTATATCACTGGAGACAGAAGGAGGAAAGGAGAAAGAGGGTAATAGCTTAGATGTAGATGGGAAAAGTTTGTTGTCCTGAACGTTTGGAGCTGATTTATTCCGTCGTCTAACCCATTGGGATACCGAAGTAGAGAGAAGGAAAACTGATAGCTTCAGACCTTTTCCGGGGATCGCTATCATACGTGAATTGGTGCACAGACTTTGCAATTGTCACTGAAAGCGGGACGCAATTAAACAAATAGAAATCAGGATTGCGAAGAAGATCAGAAAATTGGAATCAGATGTAGAACTATAATGTGGCTCGGGTGCCGACCTAATTTGCTGATTGGCATGGCGTTGCGCATTTACGTTATTACACATTTATCCAACTTTGGCATACCTAGTACCTTTCTTCAATTTTCAAGTTGCAGGATGATGTCAGAGCGTTCGTTGAAATGGAAGCAGACTGGCTTAACGGTGACTGGCTGATAGATGAAGATGACTGGGACGACGATAGGATGTGGAACAATGAAGAAGGGGCTTTCCATGCTATGGATGAGGTGTCAGATGATGATGATGATGACATGGCAGCCCTGTCGTCGGATGAGGAAGAAGTTGCGTGATGATGAGTCTGTTTTGCCGGCATTCATTCAAGCATCTCCAGCTCTTTCACCGTTTCTCGATCTTCGTACTGTATTCAGCGAGTAATTCAGTGCGACCGCCATGCGGGATTCTTGTAATTGGCTTTATGTTGGTTTCCATATCTTCATTGTTCTTCTTTGTGCTCATTCCAAGATGCAAGTACGCGTTATATGGCCACGTCTGAATGAACCTATTTTGGGCGTTTGCTTTATGTGCATGCTGTAGTTACGTTTTACGTTCTGTTTTTCATATTGAGCAGTGTTTTTCCTGGGGCTTTTTGGTATTTTGAAATGTGGTTGAATATCAGTGTTGTGTGCGTGTAATCGGGCATGATCAGGCCAGATGGCTTATTTATTTTAACATAGGTTTAATGGATATATGATTTTAAATTGACTAGCAGCGGTGGAGTGGGGAAAGAATGAAGAAAAATGTCAGCAACCATTTGCTTTTTGTTTTTAGTTCTCGTTATTATTCTTCTGTGTTTGCTCACTCATATCTCTGCATACTCATATCTTTCCGTAATCTGCCATGATGGCTGAGGGATGCCATTTTCGCCTAATTGGGCTTTGACGGCGTCCTCGTTGACTTGATCGCTTCCTGAATTCTTCGCCGGATTCCACACGGGTTGAATCTCTTTTCAGTAGAATTCGTCCGCCAAAATTGCCTATTCTGTAATGACCTCTGCTCATTGATTTTATATTGAGCGATTCTTTTCATGGCCGGAAAACTGCCGCTTGCATTTAGTGTCGGTCTTTTGCTTTGTGTAGAAAAGTATGTTTGAAATTCGATCTTATGAAAAACGGAAACTTTTGCAATTGTTGTTTAAATGCTAATCGTTCCACTTTTGTGGTGTTGCTGTTAACGATGATTAGCGTTCGCAACAATGCATTTCGTTTGTTACAGTTCTTATGCAGCTCATTTTCACGGGAATGTTATTTGAACGGTTTATGTCGTCTCCTGTGTAGCCTTATTATGCGTTAAAATTGTTGTTTCGTTTGTATCTCAAATTCATCGATTGCCTTATTAGTTCGCTATTTTCAAGAATTTTCATTTTCTTTTTTACGTATCTATTCGCTATTTCACTTTTCCATTCGTTATTGCCATATTGATGTGGGAATGGTTCATTAAATCATTTTGCTGCTTTTCCATTCTCATTGCGCATTTATCTCCATGTGTCATAGGGGGAAGTAAACAATGAAGTAACGCTGACTTATTGAAGATAGCTCGAAATTATGGCACAAAGGAAAGCGGTGAACAGTCGTCAAATAGTTGCGTTTTTATGATATCCGACATTCGAATGATCATATTGTGGCATCGCGACAGAGGTGTGTGCCATTCACGAGCACACTGCAATACGCAGCATCTCGTATCCGACCTATCAACATGGAATTTTTTAGATAGTTCATATGGGAACGACAAATTATGCTATCGTGCATTTCCAGACCGACTGCTGCATCAGCGGAAGTTGGTGTTCGGAACGCATCTAAGGACTGTAGGCAGTGCGCTTTAATATGGTGCTGTGTACTGTTGTACCTGCTGCTGCGTTATGGAGTTGCGGATAGAGGATGTTGAGACGAGAAGAATAGTTTATTATCTACTCCGGCGGGACTGGTAACCAAAACAAACGATCAGGTGATCCTTCACAATGCACATGGTGTGCGGTGGGTTTTGACGTACAACATAAGGAGCCGAGAAGTTTTCGTAATGTAAGGAGGCAGACAAAAATGTCACTTCGGGAATTGTGAAATGAGTCAATTTGTAGTTAATTCCCATAGTAAGTAGTCTTGCGCGCGAGTGGATTCAGCTAACTATTATTATGGCATTGCGCTGATACTGCGATTAAAGTCATTACTGCGGTTGGTAACGAGTAGTTAAAGAATGCATGTTTGTCATAGATAAGTTTTGGGAATGTTCGCTTCTCTCTCACAACGTTCGTTCACTGGATGGCATTCAATAACATATGCACTGCTGGGAAAGGCGTAGCTCTTCGAAGGCGCCAGCTGACCAACATACTGCCGTATATGTAGTTAACGAGGGCATAATGGCATAATGTTTTATGATTTTCTCGGCATTAATTGTGCCATGCTGTTCTTCAACGCAGCAATTCTTAAACTTAAGTTTAAGAAGTTCTTGAAATTAAATTTAACGACAAAAATCCTTAACCCTTCGTCTGGTGAGCCTAAGTTCGAGTGCGAAGCGGATGTTTGAGAGTTTCACTAGAATTATGGCGATAAACTGTAGGATAAAAGCGCCATTCAAGAACCTACCCGTACTGGCATGTTTGTTGGTCGTGCACATAGACTGAGCTGGTGAAGAATGTGTACTAGTCCTTCATTCGTTGTATTTCATACTCCCTAAAGGAAACCCACCTGCCCATCCCTCCCCCCTCGACTACCGTTAACATTGGTCGGAGGTCCGAACTAAACTGGTAACAGCAGCTTCCCGGTGGTGTAGCAATTTCAAATGAAATAGTGCTGTTTTGTATGAAATTTGTTTGATGCTCATGGCTGCACTATTGTTGCGTCCTCAATCACCGTACAATGAAAAAAGCGGTAGAATAAGCGAACATTAACGGTAATGGTCCAACGTATGGGCGAGCGTTGTACGTTGTTGGTGAGTGGATGAGAGAGAGCATGCGAACGGAGAGGGCACAGCAATACAGAGGCGTTGGGCGAGTGCCGTTCAATAGGTTCGTTAAGCTGGCTTGGCTCTCGTGTAGTTGCGATTGCCAAAAACATAGCAAACGTTTCGCAAAGGGCGCACATATGTGCGCGAACCGAAATTAGAGGAATTTATGAAGTTAAGGAATATTGTTGTGTCGACTTTGTGTTTGTGTGAGCAGTCCCGCTTTGAATAAATCTTTTAGCCGACTGCGGTAAGGCGTTGTTGTTTGTTCATTTTTGCGTTTTACATCGCATCGTCGAAAAGCGAGGAGTGTTTTTGAGAGAAAAGGTGTATAGCGGGTAGGCGAACTAAAGAATCGAGGCCTTTATCAGGCGGTAGTTCAGACTTTTCAGGAAGTTTTATAGATATTAACGGAGCGTTAAGCACACAGTGTTTGCACTGGAGTAATTGCCCGTGTTCGTTTGTTCATTTGTACGTTAACTGATATGTGAAGGTCCTGATGGCGGTTCACAAGATCACTTATATGAAATTATGTACGTAATTCGCAGTTGCCTTAGGAGTCACTAGCCATGACAATTCTTGTATATTTTGCGCGTTTGGTAAAATTCGTTTTTGTGATGCCATAACAACTGGAAAGAATAACTGCATTCAGTTTAATATGCAATTGTCAGTGGTTCATTTACCTTCATTTATTAGCTTTGGACGTAAAAATACGTTCATTGTTTACGCAAGAACTCTGCTACGGCCCATCATTTTTTTTTTAAACTGACCAGTCTCGTTAGGTCGTACAAAGTCTCGGTGGTATCGTTGGATCGTTTATTGTAGATTTATGATCGATCCAATATGATGTTTTGCTTCAGTGAACTCTCAGTATTACGGGTTTCAGTTCACTTAATCTTGTTTTTATTTCATTTTGTACTTCACCGTCATTCGTTTTTAATTCATCTCTTTTTGTTTTATTCGCGTTATTTTGTGCATTATATCCTAACCATTGATTTAATGCACTACTCATTCCATGCACTTCTTCTTCAGTTCTTTTCATTTCCCATCAAAATCGCCATCTGATGATGCCAGATGACTGTGAAATATCTTGACAATAAATATGTACTTCCGTTTGGTTGCGCATTAAGCTGAGATCTCATGCAATTATTGTTGTATGTCCAAACTGGTTCAATCGAGTTTGGTACCGAAACCTTCTGGTCCATTTTTCCGAAGTTTGGAAACGTCGATTGAGCGATGTTCGTTTTTGTGCACACGGTGTTTCGTCAATAATAATGCCGCTGCTTTTTTATCCTCTGATGTTTATGCGGCTGACCGATCTGCCGTGGAGCAGTGCTAAAGGTGCACGTTATGTAAGCTTACTGAATTGATGCGATTACCTGCTCGTTTATTATGTATTGTCTAATGTCTAATTCAAATACGCGTTATTCTTTTCGCATCTACGTAAAACCGGACGTACCGTAAAGTAATATGCTACAATGACTGTTTTAAAAGTTTTCCATCAGTAGTTGGTCGCTGCGGCCAAATCGCTCCTGGAATCGATAGTCTCCTATCTCCTCAATACCTTGCCTGAAATTTTTTTTTTCAGTTTCACAGAATTCTGCTCGTCGCTTTGTCGGTCGAGCGTCCCTTCGTTCATCATTTCATCGTCAAAGTCTGGAATGCGCAAAAGGTTCGCTTATTTAAATATTCTTCAGTCGCCATGTTCATCATTTATCTTTTGCTTAGTCACACCGTATCGATAACAGGCCTCACTAAGAAGGAAGAAGAGGGGGAGGGGGGGAGGAGGGAGGAGGGGAGTTCGGAGGAAGGTGTTTAACTCGCTTTCATATGAAGGTAGAGGCCTTTGCCCGGCCAGCAGTGAAAGAATTTCTGCCAAATTAATTGTTTGCTTTTGAATTATTCATGCACAATCGGGCAGCTTGTGTTCATAACGTTGTTCAATCCATCGAACACTTTCACATCCATGAACTGAGACGGTGTCGTTGTAATAAGAAGCCGTATTCCATTAGATGTCTGATAGAATGGGGTATTTATTCTGTGGGAATAACGAAATCATTTTGAGCGTTAAGGAGTCTTTTTTTAATACAACTCTTTCAAAGAATATTTTTCAAGCGACATGAGTCCTTCAACATTTTGCAGTTACTTTTTGTGTTCGTAAGTGTCTTTCCCATTTTATTCTTACGTTTTGTTTTTATCACTAATCAGTGTATCGTAGAATCGTTTGTATATGTATATGTTTTTACCCTTCATGCCTTTTGGATTAAACTCTTTCTTAATCATTTTATCAGTGCATAGCTGAAGATGCAGTAATGGGAAGTGGCACAGCGATCAAAGATGGTGTGTTGAAACACACTTGGAATTCTCAACTGATGCGGGACGGGAGAAGAACGAGAATTCAGAAGAAGCGCTTGCTAAAATTGGAGCTTTTGGGGGTGGAATTACGGATATTTCATTTTTTTTTTTTAAATGGGAATCCCAATAAGTTGTAAGGTAACTTTGTCTCAACATCACATTGTTTTGAGTCTGAATCGTCTGCGCTAATCAGCAGTAACCTGAGAAGAATACGCTTTTTAGCACAACAAAGCGCAAAAGGGAGGAGGACGATTCAACTTCAATTCACGATGAAGAGGACAGTCGTAGTGGGCTGACTATGGTCAGCATTCCCAAAGGTAATTTTTATGAAATTCAAATCGACTACTTACCTCTTCGGTAACTTATGCGGTACTGTTGATCAGAATTTCCACATTCATTCTTAACTTTTGATCTGAAGAAGTGTTTAATTGAGGTCGTTCTAATTGCGTAGTGCAACTGGTGCTTGTTCAAGTAGCATCATGCTGTCGAAATCTAAGTTTTCGCACTTTATTCGTTTGCTGATAGTACACGAAATATTTTAAACAAGGACAGATGATTGTTTTTGGCGATATAGTTTTAAAAGTGTCGTTATCATTTACATCGTCAAATGAAAATGTTTCCTTCCATGCGTTTTGTCATTCCGATCATTTGGCGCAGTTATGCGATTTCAGCATCTTTTAAAAGTAACAAGGATATTTCAGGAAAGGAAAAAGATCCAGAGTATTCTGCCCCGAAATCACAAAAGCTAACTGATTTGGATGAAGAAACTGCGAAAGAAGGCAAGGAATCGGAAGTACGTCCAAAATTGGTGGCTTCTCTATTTTTTTTTCTTATTAAAAAAAGTTGCCACCCTGACGCTTATGTATTTGAATGTTTATTGGTTCACTTGCACGTATAGGTTATTTCACCTTATGTTCGTACACGTAGTATTCATAAGTGGTGGGAGGGAGGGAGGCTTTGACGCAAATGGCTAAGGAAAACCGCTGAAAATGGAGCAGCATTTTTGAAGAGAACAGCGAACGTTGCATAAGGGATGATGATATCAGTTGTTCTTTTAAATTTTCTTCGTGAAGACTGCATCATTTCACTTTTAGTGAAAATAATGGTAATTTTAAGAAAGGCTGCTTTAAACTGAAAAGTTTTCTCGCAGCTAATCCTTAAGGGGGGAG
>JPKZ01002305.1:138520-167165 GCA_000803305.1 Toxocara canis
GGGAGGGTTTGCTTGTGTGTAACATTCTCTCAGATTCGCTGAATTTTCTGGATGGAACTTTATGTGTTCTCCATTTTAGAACGATTCAGAATCGTACATCGTTCATTTGGGGCTTCTTTCGGGCTCATCTCCTTGTCTTCTGTGCTTCGAGTAGAGAAAGAAGCTTTTGCCTCTTTAAGCGCGCTAAGGAACGCTTTAAGCGCAAAGTTTGGGTTCAGTTAATAAGTGCGTCTAGTGAAAGAAACAGATGAGCTGCGAACTACCTACCACATCTACTGGAATGCATTTTGCTTGTTTCATCTTTTTTACGCTCATGGAAGTTCAATACAGGTTGCCGATCACGTAGGCTCGCGTACGCAAGACGAGTGCATAATGCGCTTTCTGCAATTGCCAATCCAGGATCCATATTTGGAGGAGGGTGGCGCAGAAGCTGAAATACTCGGTATGTGGCTGTATTTTTAACGAGCTTCATTTTTAATTGTTGTTTGAATGGCATGAAAAATCCTTATGAGCTTTGCTAATATGAGAATTTTCCGCAAAAGAATTTGTTTATTTTTTGTTCCTAATGGTTATAATAAATATTTTTGCCTATTGCAAATTGGGAATTTTATTTAGATGAGGCATGGTAATTCTTCTTTTCCTTTAGCTTATACTGAATACACAGACTGCTTAGCCCATGATTACACGTTTTACTCCGCTGTATTCTACACTAATGTGGTCTCTAAAACGATTGTATTTGCAAGGAATGTTCCATAATATTCCGTATTACTTTTGGAAGAGAGGGCCATGTTGAATGGATGTTAGTTACTTTTGGCTGTGCTCAGGAAGACTTGACTATTCGAAATTGTGGCGTATTTTGATGGCGAAGCTTCGTTCGATCTAATGCAGCAATTTTTTTAGGACCATTGGCATACCAGCCGATTCCGTTTAGTCAAAGCGGAAATCCAGTAATGTCAACGGTCGCTTTTCTCGCATCTGTGGTAGATCCGCGCGTTGCAGCAACGGCTACGAAAGCTGCGATCGGTAAGCGATTTTGCTTTCGAAGTTGATTTTCAAACAGTTTTGTCTTATCAAATAAACCCTCTATGGATTAGTACGTGTTTGTGGGTCAAACTTTTCAGTTCGTAAATATCAGTCGCATGAGGCGATTTCTTGCAGGTTCGTAATGCGGCTAGTTTGAATACTACATCTGGCAAAAATAAAATTTCATGAGATTAGTTACAGTGCATAAGGTATAAGAGAAGCATTAAGAACCAAGAGCACAGTTTCATGTATCAGTGGTTTTGTTGCATTGGCTACTAAATTCGACTGTACAAGGTTTCATTATACTTGAAGCTTTTATGGCGTGAAACGATTTCTTCCAAAAATCTTTTTTGAACTTTTCGGTTCATCTGAAAGAGCTTCTCCACCTGAACATATGTGAGCGTCCCTTCCCATTTTCGCCTTTTTGATGCGAGTGATTGATGATACTAGTGGTAGGTGGCCAAATCGGTGCTACCAGCCATTTTTCAGGGCGGATTATTTTGATTCCTCCTTTGTCTTTGCATAGCAAAGACGCCGCTCTACTCTGCCCATCCCAAATTGTAGAAGACTTGTGTCACTGGGTGGATTTGATATCAGTTTTGCATGTTAATTTCATAATTAGCAGATGCCTCATCTAACAGATGTTCCTTATACTGTCAGTAAATGCGATTTAGCGACTCTTTCAGACTGACGTTATCTGCTAAAGGTATAAGTACAGAGGTACAGGTGTTTACTTCTTATAGCGTTTACAACGTTGTCAGGCATGTTTTTGTTGTGTTCGCTAAAACGGAGCTGTATACACATCGGGACAAGCATGGTTGCTTGCAGTGGTTTCATTTTCAATAATTTCAGAGGAATTCGCGAAAATGAAAGAAGAGGTGCCACCCTTAGTGGTGGAGGCACATACGCGCAACGTTGAGGCTGCTGCTGCTTCACGAGGAGATAAGCCCGAAGCGAGTGTTGGCCTGAGTGTTTCTGGCATTGCAACAGATGATAAGGGTGGGCTCTTTTTTTTGCTCTCTAAGATGCTTGGGAAGTGTTTAAAAAGCATGAATACCTTATTCAAATGTTAATGTTCGCACTCATATGGGACTGTCGCAATGCAAGCAGTGTACGTTTGTTGCTGTTACGCCCCTGCACCCCTGCAGTATTGTTTGCATAGCTAGTTGCATTTACGCGTTGGTTATTAAATCTGAAAAATGAAGACGTAATGATACGAATCTGTTCGAAATTTTTGTGAACTTGTAGACGCAGTTGGTTTAGCAGTGCATAGCTAATGTGTGCCTTAAGATAGTACAAAGTAGAATTCCAGGAGTCGCTAAGTTTTTTTTAAGAATGAATTACAGTTTAGGGAAAATGTGCAACTTTTTATGATAGACCATCTCTGAATATTGCTGCTTTCCGAAATTGGAAAAGTGCAGAATATGTCGAAGTTTTACACATTTTTGGCTGAAGACTTACCGATTCAGTTGTAGCATATTCCAAAAGCTGATCATTCAGATAAGAACAAACTTGATGAAGAGAAAAAAGAAGCTGTTGAGTCGATGGACACGACGGAGAAGGAGAAGGAGGGTGAAGCGAACAACGAAGAGAGCGTAGACAAAGAGAAATCTCGATCTGCAATCAACGAGAATATTCAGGCGGCCGCCGCTGCAGCTCTTGCTGCCGCCGCTGTTAAAGCAAAGGTCGTTTTGCTTTTGATTAATTTTTGTTATCAAAGAAGCCTCACGTGCGGTTATGTCAGGCTGACGTTCTGTCTTAAACATTCTTTTCGTCTTATTGCTTTATGAATCTACCTCCTTTCGGTCTTTAGGAGGGACGATGATGGCTGCTGTACAGTTAATCTAGAGTTGTGCGTGGTTGCAGGCCAGCAGTGCGATATTGTGCAACATTTTTTGAGCGTAATATTTAAGCAGTAGTATTTGAACTTAGTTGTGCCAACCGTTACGTTAATATTATCCTGGTTGTCGTTGTTATTCCTCTTACCGTTACTATTCTGCCACGTGCGCATTTTTCGACTAATCGCCGAGCTTTGAACACCTTAGCCTCCGTCGCCAGTCCATTCCCTCTTGCTTTCCAGAAATGGGAATTGAAACCTTCTCTGGATTAATTTCACTGTTTCGGGGGCTGAGTTATTAGAGTTTGTCATAGAGACTGCTCTATTTGGGTGTTGGTGCATAGAGCATTTAAGTAATAATTATAATTACTTACGCAATATAACATAATACTTATCACTTTATTATTTTAGCATTTGGCGACAATCGAGGAACGACGAATCAAATCGTTAGTCGCGCAGTTGGTGGAGACACAAATGAAGAAATTAGAGATGAAGCTGCGACATTTCGATGAGCTTGAGGCGATTATGGACAAGGAAAGAGAGGCGGTTGGTTTGCTTTCGCATTCTTGATATAAATCCATAACTGAGCACTTCATAATTTAGTCATTCGTTTATCGTTTGCATATCTTCAACTATAATACTGTTGTGAGAAGTGAGGCGAACATAGGTCAAGGTGGAATCGTCTTTCAAATACATTTTGCTATTCGAAGGCCGTTCGTTATTGTTTGCACGGCATGCTTTTATATACTTTTCTTTCTTTCTACTCTATTATAATGCTCCATGTAAAAGCAAAAAAGCAACAAGCTATCGTGAAAATTTATCGGCTTCAGTTTTCTTCCTTTTTCCGATAGCAACATTTATTGTAAGTTTGATGGGAACGCAATTTTAAAAGTAGATATTCAGCTGGAATATCAACGACAGCAGCTCATTCTGGAAAGACAGTCGTTCCATATGGACCAACTCCGTTATTTGGAGCAACGAGCGAAGCACGAGGCTCATTCGAAACTTGTCGCAGCAGGTCTCTTATGAACTGTGGCCCTTGTCTTAGTGACACTTGAAATCGGTACTTGACGAACTAGGAACATCATTTGACTGATGAAAGATAGTTAAAGTCCGCGTTACTGTCCCCATTCCTGATTTTTTGTGTTAAAGTGAAGTGAACTGGACTTCAGTATTTTATAATTTTGGATGAATACTGTTGTTTCGCAGATGCGTATTCGGTAGGTATCCGTACAAGGTAGATTGCAGTTGAGACCATATAGTGTTGTGCTATGATTACGGTTCAGGAAGCCGAAACGCCGAAACATCAGCATAAACCTATTATACCGTCTCGCTTCGAAGCATTACACGGTCTCAGCTACGCTCTAAATTATACGAATATCTGTTGTATTATTTTATTTGACATGATGCAGTGAGAGAGTTCTGCAAGGAGTAGGAAGGCCCTACATATGCTCAAGTTTAACCAGTATAGACAGGTAGGTTCAGTGATGTTTCAGCTAGGCGAGGTCTATTCACCATAAGGAGGTTCACTTTATAAAAGTTATGTTTGGAGACCACTTTTTGTCTGCGAAGGTTTGCATTTTAGGTCAGTTACCTCCGACACTGCCACCTGGGTTTGAGGTTGCTGGACCACCTCAGCCACAGCAGCAAGTACAGGTCGCAGTCCCTCCTGCGCCTTCTTCGTCAACGCTGCAGACGACAGCTACAGTTGCCAGCACCCCAGCTGCTGCCCCTACTCCTGCCGCTGCTCCAACCCCTCAGCCACAACAACCAACTGTTGATACGGGTTCGCTTTTTTTGCTTTACTGATGAATACTTGTCTTAATTTTTGAAATCAAGCAGACGACAAATAATGTGGTCGGGGCTATGGTTAGAGAATCCTGCGATAGCAATGCATGTTCGGTACCACATCCTCAATTTAGAATCGTTTGATTGGCAGGGCTTCAAATATGAAAGTGAATGCCACAGCCGCCTTTGGATTATTTAGGCTGAATCGCCGTTGCCTTCCGTTTAAACCCGATGGTGCAGCTTGGATTAGATGATCGCATGCATGTACTTTTTAGAGCAGAAGATGGACACATCCGAACCACCGGCTCCGGCTGCCACTCCTACTCAACAGCCACCAGCGACTACTGCCTCTGCCCCAACTCCTCCGGTATCTGTGGCGTCAGCGCCGCCTTCGCAAAGTGTTGTTGCACCTCCAGCAGTACAACAGCAACCCCCTCCACCTACTGCCGTGCAGCAGCCACCTCCTCAGGTAGCGCCACCTGTCGCGGTCGCGCCGCCACAGCAACCTCAATACCCACCACCAGCGCCATCTCAAGCTCAGCCACCTCCACAGCAACAACAACCGTACCCTCCGCAATCTGTTTACGCACAACAGCAGTACGCGCAGTACGCACAAAACGCTGCGTCACAGCAATATGCACAGAGTAAGTTGTGTAATGATTTTATTAAATAGTGGAATGGCGTAAAGGTGTTGCACATACTATTGGTCGAAGTGAGAATGCTCTTCTGGAAAATGGGTGCCCGGGTCTGAGGATGGTTTGTTGCTCTTCGAAAAATCCTGTTGCGAGGGACAATGAGAATTTTTCTTCCACAATTCGGATTTTTTTTTTTCAGGGAGTTGCTTCCGTTGTGTCGATCGCATTTAAAGAGTGGAAGAGGAGTGGGAGGGATATTCCTGTTATCTATTAGAAAGCGGCAGAAAGATTGGGAGGAGTGAGGTAAAGTAGGCGGAAAAGTCGTTGGGCGTAGTTAATTTGGGCAGTAAACAAAGTACAAATGTCAGTGGGAAGATTTAAGGGGAAGAGGGCAGTGACCTTCCGCGAATCTTTCACAAAAATTCCATTGTTTTTTTCAAAAGCTGTCTAATTCGATCAGGAGACTTTAATTGATTACTTTTTTGACTTATTGATTTGATAACGTACACTTCTCCCTTTTATTGCAGTTATTCTTCGCTCGAAAGGTTATCTTAAAGAGTGCCTGAAAGTTACGAAGGGGAAGGAGGTAGTTGTGGAAAGAGTCTGGGGTGAACTTGTACGGAGTAGATATCTATGCTTTTTTAGATTTAATCAACAGTCGCGTTAAGATTATCGTTGTAGGAGATGCCAGTATCAGTCTTTCCCCTTAAAGAAGGTTCGCTTTTCGTATCTCTGACGAGGACCATAGCTGTGCAGAAATGATTCACTTGTCTTACATGCCATGGAAATATGATTACTTGGATAAATCGAGCAGTTTGTTTCGCTCATATTAAATTTTAAAGGTTACCAAGGAGGCCCGGCGCAGGCTTATTATGGACAGCCCGGTGCCCGACCACCCTATCCGCAACAATACGCACAGAGGCCCCCCTATCAGCAACCGATGCAGGTATTTTTTTGATCTGAGCTTTATGAGTCGATAATCGTTATTGAGCTTCAAAATTGAATTTGCTTTCTTTTGACTATCAATCAGTACCAATTTTTTCGTTTTATTTAGCGCTGACTATTCGCATTTGTTTATGACTGTTTGTTATTTTGAATTTAAAAGACGAACATTTCGGCGTTCGAGGTGTCTTTAATTACTTGCATGAAACCTTTCTTGTTTCATTGTGAGCGTTGTAAGGAGCTTGATCGTTGTCATTTTCATAAAAAATTTTTCCTCAGAAATTGGGGTCGACTTTTGGTGGGTCGGCTCCTACCAACAGAGAGAAATGCTTATAAATAAAACAAACTGCACATGGCTGATAATTTTCTCATTTGGTTATAGTACGTCATTTTACCTAGCTGAAAATATCTCTTGATCGCCTTGCCTTTAAAGGTAGACCTATAAAGAGTCGCCATGTATCCGTGGTGATGGCTCATACGTGACTTTTTGTACCATCAGTTGGTCACTGGAACGTGGAAACCTTCAAAACTGCCATATTTCAGTTATTCAACTCCATATTCTTATTAGTTGATCTGTGCTTGTAATGATACATTCAACGACCGATATATAAGTAAATTGTTGTTTTACTTTGTTAACTAATCTAACTAGTTACCACTCCTGGTATATTTTTCCCAACATTGGTCTGCGAAAAAGATCGAATCCACTAGGGGATGGTTCTCCTACTAGAGGGCGGAGAAATTCTCTTGCACCGAGGTGAATCGGACCGAACACGAATCGCGCAGCTGCAGAAACCGGAACTACCATTTAATGAAGTTCGCGCGAATCAGTTTATCGCTTTGTTTTTATTGAAACTTCAAACATTTATTATGTTTTTGGTGCAGTTGATCCGTCGAGCGTAGTCAAAGTTGCATGCTATGCTTTTTACGAGAAGAACGGAGCCTGTAAAATTTCGGAGGGGTAATGACATCCTCCGAAGCCGCTTTTTTTTTCAAAGAAGCTCCGGTAATGAATGATCTCTAGTCTGTAATATAACACGCCGTGAGTAAGTCCTCCAAGCATTAAAGTGCAATAACTGCAGGCATATGGACAGCCAGTACGAGGCGGTTTTCCACCAGGTGCCGGTGGTGCACCTCCAGGACAGCCATATGGATATCCTCAAGGTTATCCCGCTCAAGGAGCTCAGGTGACAAATTTTCTTTAATGTGATAGTTTGCATTCTTTAGTGTCGATTTAATCGGTGCTTACAGATCGTTTTTTTTCGAAATTGCTTAATCATGCGCAGCATTTGAAATCTGTAAAGGATAACTATTTCTCTTTTTATTTCCATTTGAGTTTGTATTATTTATTTAATGTATTTCCTTAACATTTTCGAAGTGCGTGCGTGCTGCGTTTTCCTGCAAAAGTCAGTCTGTTATAGTTCGCCTCGGAAATGGCGGAGGGGGAGAGAGGAATTAGAGCGCTTGTTTTTCTCCTTTTTATCTCCCGTCCTTTTTTTTCTGTTGGCTTGCGTGTTCCTTCTGAAAATCGTTTGGATATTGCATATAATCAACAGCAACTAAAGGCATTTGGAGGGGGCATTTGCATTTTTGATAAGCATAGACTTACGAGGGGTGAACGAATATAGCAAGTGCTATGTATGAAGCCGCCGCCTGTTTTGACAGTTTTTGGCTCAGTAAATTTCAGCAACGAGGTTATTATGATCTCAGGCTGTGTTTTCAATGTTTTATGTAATGGGAATGCGTTTGTTTAGTACGGAGTTCCGCCAACCGGTTACGCTCACGCACAGCCTCCGCAACAAGCTCCCCCTACTTCGATGCCTCAATCTATGGACTCTTCGGATGCTGCCACGCCTCCGATGCATCAGGGAACGCCGTCAGCACAGCAGTAGTAAGTGACTGGTTCCTCATGTCCTAAAAGCTTAATTGAAAACCAAAGCTTGCAATCTTTGACATGGTGTTCTTCCGTTACTAGCGCAGTTTAGGGAGTTGGAATATACATGCCTGAATTTTTTTTTTGCTTTTTTTCCGCCGAGAGCTAAGATGGTGAGTTGAGTAAAACAGCATGTCCAGTGGCAGGGTGCACTTTTCCAAGCACAGTTTTTTTAATAACATATATATTTTTCATATTTTCACATTATATATTTCTCACATTACATATATGTCGTTGCAGAGAAAGCGCAGTAAAACGTCGAATAAGGCCTTTCTCTCGAAATAGCCTTCGCGTCAAATAGACGCTCTCTGCTGAGGATGGCGAAGGATAGCATCCTTCTCATGCAGGCCCCATTTCCCCCGTTCCATCCTCATTCCTTTGAAATTGCTACGAATTTCAGTATGGCAAAGCAACTCAGGAGGAGCTGAAGAAATTAGCGTTCTCCTAGATATATAGATATACTTGCTAGCTTGAGCAAATCCCACTGGAAAGCTGGGAACTTCATTCTTCTCGAAGGTTTATTTGGCGCAACATGGTGGTTTATTGCAAAGGAACGCACATTACCACATTGTATCATTCTTATAATAGTAGTTTTTGGTAAGTTTTTCATCTTCTAGCATTATACGTCTCATTGCAGCATCACGTGCATTGCTCTTTTTTTTCAGGCGAGAACTTGATGTCGGCATTCAAAAGACCTCTACTTTGTTGGCCCGGTTCACGTTTACAGTGATTGCGACGTGGATTATTGAGGGCACAGCTGAGTTCAATTTCCATCCCAAATTCAAATCCTCACTAATTGTTGTCGTGTTGATGATTATGAAGGGGCTTGCACGTATGATTGAAACAGCAGCTTGCGCAGGAATCCTTTTAGAGGGCAAACGTGACCGGAAATTCTCCTAATTCACTTTTAAAATTGGTCATCCTCGATGAAGTTTGGCTGAAATTCCTCGTGAATGTGATGGCTATTTGTGAGACATTTTTGTGATTCTGCTTGATCCCCGCCTCCGCCCTCCACGCGGACTCTCCCACCCGTCTTCTGCTGCTTCATTCTATATATGGTAAAGTCATTTCAGATATTGCGCAGTAATTGTTTTACCGCGCTTCCTTAGCAGCAGAAACAGATTGATTGGAGGGAGTGCTAAACTTTTTAATTTTGAAAAATAAGCTATCGAAAAAAACAGCGGATTTAGAAGTGAGTAAATGGCATACTGCAAAAGTTTCGCCTTGATATGTGAATGTTGTTTCTCGTTACTTTTATGATCTCTTTTCCTCGTATTATGTTCCATTTGCCTTTCTGAGTTCGAACCCTATTACTGTGGCTAACTGTTGCAGTTGAGCATTTAGACGAACCGTACAAGCTCGAACATAGAAAGCATGATCTGTGAGCTTTTCATTTGTTCGTATTTTGTTGAGGAGGGGCTTTATGCGAACTTTCAATGCTGTTTGTTAGTTGTGCTTTATCAGCACTTCGCTCTCGCCCGTAATTATTCCTCTCTCATTTATCGAAGTAGTTATATCCCGTAACTTCCACTCGCGCTCCACCCCTCCAGCAATGCAATATTTTGAAAACTTGTTTTTCTTTCTAAAATACCAGTCTCAACATTTTTTGTTCCATATCCTTTTCGTTTCTTTTATTCATTCAAATAGAGTTGATTGATTTGATGTGCAAAATAGGTGAAGCGCATATCTCGTTTTGTAAGCTGGTGTCCTGTCGCATCCCATCGCCAATGCAGTACTCTATAAGCTTGTTTTCCTCTCTGGAACGTCATATGCACTCGCTGTCAATTTTTTGTGGATATCGTTGATTTGAACATTTGCGCACCTCTTCCTTTCATTTCCCCGATTAAAGTTCTTCATGCTGTTAAATTTCTCATTTTGCACGTTTCTTGGACACGATATTCTCCTTAATTGTCGTATCTTTGATGTTCAAAGAAATAAATGGTTGCCTTCGTCGTATTCACTTCGTTAGCACTGGATTCATTGGTTCCTGATTGGTTGCTTTCATTCTTGCATGCATATACATATTTATGTTTACCTGTTCATGTGCTTAGTGTTTTGCACACAGACAACGGTGATCTCATGGGTAGCAATCCTCTGGTGTAATCCAAATGTGCATGGTATAATCGCCCGGCCAGTCGTTCGAGAACTGACGTTCGTATCGTTCAAATAGCGAGTCGCAGACTTTCAGTTGGATCGAAGCAGGCTTCGTATACTAGCGAAGAATGTCGTCGGGCGAATAAAAAAGTGAAGATTTGATAAGCTGCAAAGAGCATATTCTGGTTTTGAGAGTGTTTGGTAGTGAAGAATTTCAACGTTCGCATCACGTACAGATTGGGGTTAATACCTGGTAGCCGAAATCTGACCTCTAGAAAAGCCGACGTCCTAATAAACGAGTGAAAATTGCCAAGACGGACTTGTCGTCTTTATGAGTTGTGCAGTCATTGTAATGCTTGCTCATTTGCAACATTTTCCTGTCCAGTTTAGATAAAGCTATTGACATTGGAAATGCGATGGCGAGTGCAACAACCGACGGCACTGCATCTTTGGAGTTGGTGAATATAGCTGAAGGAAGCAGTGGTGGACATGAATGCGAAGAAGATGAGGCGCTCACCCCAGCTGAGGTGCTAGCCAAACTAACGATTGCTTGGCAGAATGAAATCTGCGCACCATCACTGCTCCCTCACGGGTATGTTTGTTAGCTGCTAGTCGATTGACAGCTGTGGTATGGTGGATGGCTAGCTTTTTGGTTCCATATTTTATAGCACATTTTGTAGGGCACAGTACTTATTGGCCGGTCTTGTATAGGTATTGTATTCTACGCTGCAAATGCTTACTTCGCCTCTCGTCCGATAACTTAGTTAATTCCATTAGGTCTGTTCAAAGGCCGTCGAAGCCATTTCGTTAGTGGAGGCACATCCTGGAAAATGAACTGATCCCTTCAGTGAACTTATGATGATTTACGTTCTGAATGTAGAATCATTGCAGAAGCGCTCCATTTTTTACAGTTCCTCGCGAGGGTACATCTGTTGAAAGGCGATGTTTTCAGGTTATTTGAAGGAGGGGTGGGTGGTAAGGGTTCCGAGTGGGGAGGTTTTTGATGGGAAAGAAAATTCTGTTCGAAGGAAGGGTTTTATTTGTCATGTGTTGTCGAGGGAGCGACCATATTTTAACGAGGGCTTTATCGGAAAAGTTATTTCTTTTCGAGGAAATTCGGTATACAAGAGAGCGACTCTGTTCAGTTCATAAACTTTTTACTTTGGTGGTTGAATAACATTGTAGAGCGAATTTTTGTGGGTCTTCGAAAACTTAATGCAAAATGCTTATAAAGCGAAGATTGAATGTTTTTTAAAGTTTTCTGTTTTTATACACTTTTTCTCATTCAGGTCGTCTTCTTCCGATGCCTTACAGAACGGGAAAAAGAAAGCACGTTGAACCGATACGTTAATAGGACGGGAAACGAAACATTGTTGACTTGTGCTCTTAGTTGTTCATATGTGGTTAGCTTTACATATTATTCATATGTCTTAATCTTTACATAGTTGGGTAGATTTACCGACGTTTTCTGTGTTATCGCTAATGTTTGCCTTCAGATTCGATTTATTGGAATGTATGATAGATCAAGTCGAAGGAATGGAAGAGAATATGAGTCGGGCCCGACAAAAAAATCAACTCAAACTTTCTCTACATAAAATGGAATTATACCGTATTGGTTATATTGCGAACGATTATATGCGTAAACGTTTGCAAAAGGTACGTGTGGCCGTAAGAGTTCAGTTTTTTGGATGAGGAATTGTACAAATAGCTAGTTAACTGAAGAAAAGAATGCAACTAGCTGTATTTGAATAAGCAAACACTTAAGAACCACGTTTACGTAAGTAAGGCAATAAAAAAAATGAATTGCTCCGATCGAAGATATACGGATTGAAAGGACGGTGGGATAAACAGAAATGAACTGCAAGAAACTCCGGTTGAAATAGTTTGCATTGTACTATGGAGTGGCCACAACACGTGTCGATAGTAGTCAACTAATTTTTGCTTTAAAAATTTTTGATGTTAATGTGCCCGACGACAAGGAATGCAGCAAGGCGATAGCGTTCGGGAATTATAATGCTCTATATAAGTGGAGTTAATTTTTGGCTGCCTAAGCGCAAAGCCACTTGCGTTTTTGGATGGTCTTCTTATGTGTACCTTGCCTACTATCTTACGGTGGCATAGTTCGAAACTGAATATAATGATAATGTGAACGGATGAAAATTATCTGCGAGCAGCATCCGAATCCATGATTGGAGGATTCATGCTGGTCAAATAGTCAAACATTAACACACAGCCTCTTTGTACTGTGTCATAATTCGTTATCAAATTTTTGATTGTCGTTATTTAGAACATAAAGTTTTTTTCACTTCAGTTATTGCTTAATTATTACAGCAATTGATGCCTAATTATTAGCGTTTTCAAATCTTCACCTGGTCTTGTGTGAGTTACAGTATGAGGATGAATGTTTTGAGAAAATCTATGTTGACGAGAATCTCATTTCGGCGAGACTTTAATTTAAGCCATATGAATGAGATGGCTGGTGGTTATGAACGTAAAACGTTGCAGTCAAGGAATCCTTTGTAATTAGTAGCAATCACGGTTTCCAGATGCATAACATTAGTTGAGATGAAGACGTTCAAGGAAATAATGACTAATATTATAACAAATTTTTGAAAACCGGAAGCATAATATTGATGAGGAGGCTTCTGTTCTTCATTTTGCAATATATGTATTGCAGTTGGCGTTTTGTAGATTGAAGCGGATGCAGTCACTTATTTGGCAGAAGATATGAAAAGGCGAGGAGAGGGCAAAGAGGAGTTACTTAGTGAACAGGAACGGATATTCGCTGAGAAGTAAGTTCCAGAAATGCTGACACGGATTACTCTTTTCTTCTCCCAGTTGAGATGGGGTATGGGAGGAGAAGTAGATCGTTGATTTGGGGTCGAAATAGGGATGAAACAAAAATGAATTTTTATAAGCTATATGATACGAGCTATTGAATGTTTATTTACCGTAGAACTTTTGTCATATTTTTATTTTCCCATGAATGGTGTGAGTTGTTAGTGACTTGCAAGTGGACAGTTGACGGCTTTAATTCATAAAACGATACTAATCGTTGTTAATTCTGAAGTATCATATTTGTGTATTACTTATTATCATATCTCTGATCATAAGCGAAAAATAATATGTTGAGGAACTCGGTTCAAATATTTCTCGTTAAGGCAGCTTCATTTCTTGTTTGGACATTTTAACTTCTGTGTCTACCGAAAATATTTGGCGTTTTTGTGAATGCGCAACAGCTCAGAAAAGCTGTGTAGTTGTACTCTAATCAGACTGGGGTGTAGCATTAAACGTGTTATACTTTTGTGATATTTGAGATATGTGCGTTCGCAGTCATCTTTGCTAACGAAATGTGCGCTGAATCGTTTGCCACCAGCATTGCAACGTGTACCGCATTCGAAGATGGACTTGTCCCATGAAAGGGTGTTTCTTGGTGTGGTTGAAGAAAATGTTGAAGACGTTTCTGTACCAGATATGAGCGATCCGCTTTCTGAGCTGATCGTCCAACTGGACAATAATTCCTCACATTTAATGCCATATGAAAATGTTGTCCAACATCTTTGTAATGGCCAGATTCGCTTGTTATAATTTGGTGACGATTACGTGTAAACCTTTTTTTGCTCGGACTAGGGCGCTGCTTTTTCGTAAGTGCAATGTTTAAACAATGTGATTCAGAAGTGTTTTTTAAAATGTATTAGGGAGAATAATGCTTGTATGTGATTTGTATATTCTTTCATTAGCCGTTACATAGTTTGGGCGGATCGATTGGTTCTTGAATGGGAACTTTGCTTGGTTCCGAGTGGGGGAGAGTCAAATGACAATGTAATTGATGATGCCATAGATGACCTCACTTCTGCTCATCTTTCTTGTTGCCAGGTGGCGTTTTGGCCGTTATTTTTTGTCCAGCTTCCATCTTTTCAAAGGTTTGGCTATTACGCTTCCAAAAGAGTGGAAGGTTTATGATGGGTGAGTGGTCCTTTTGCGGGGAATGTGAAGGGGAGAGAAGGGGTTTAATTGCGAACACTAGAGAATCTTGCTTATTTGCTAGGATTTAGTCGGAGAGAAAATATGTGTCATAAAGTCATTTAAAACGAAAATTCTTCGACAGGGGGATAGCAAAGGGATAAGAATCGTATGTCTGTCTTTCGTCAGTGTACTCATCAACCGACAAGGTATTCAGTTTTCATTGCCACATTCATTTGTTGCTGTTTCTTCGATTGGTTCAAGTTATTGAAGTTTTATCAATATGCCTGACTTTCTACCTGTTTAACCGTGATGATGACACCAAAAACGCAAATGCACTTTGGCATTCAATAACGCAAGTTGTAGTGTCGATGTCATATCCGCACCAGCTTTACTGAAGAATCATATAGTTGGAATCGACAAACAAGCAGAACTGTTCTTACCTGGTAAAACAAAGGAGAATCTTATATTATAATTAGATTTGCGAAGAATTCGGATTCTTTATCTGCTAAAAGATCTGAGTGAGTATATAAATGCATATAGTGTCGAGGCGTTATCAGTAAAACGGTTTGAAAACGTTATTGATTCATGAAAGGATGACGGCCTGATTTTCTCGCCGAAATGTCGTTTCAAGCAAGCATCGCGGTAATTTCTGCATCATTTAAAATGAATTTTTTTCTCATATATACACAGTTGCTCACAGGGCATGATCTCGTAGCACAAACACAATGCTCATCGACTACAAGAAGGTAAATGTAACTAAGAACCGCATAAATCTCCTGCTCAAATTAGCTTTTTATTGGGGGTGAGGTCTAAACCGTTTCGGCGGGGCTTAGAAAATTTGATGTTAGTTGGTGCACTTCTTCGCTCGAGACGACTACATTCATTCATCGTGCGAGACCGTGAAAATCAACTTTTGAGATCCTGAATAGACAAATAAGTGTTTTGCCCATCAACGACTTCTTGTCTGCGTCGGAAGAAGTGTCGTATCGTTTTTTAACTGTCGATGGTCGTTCAGTATCGTTTTTCATTTTAAGATTGTCCTTCAGAGGCGTACGTTTGAGTGAGAAGCGAAGGATTAGGTTCTATACAAAATAGTTCCGGCTTATTCAACAAACAAGTATTTAAGTTTCACTTGCTGATAGGGGCTTAGCTTTTGGCATACAATTTAGTTTCAGCGTAATTTTTTCGGGCTGGTTTGAATTCACGTTTCTTGGAGAAGTTTCGAGAGGGGAAGTAACAGTTGCGGGAGAGAATGAGGTGGCTCGAAATATAAGAAAAGGAATGTTATGATGAAATACATGGTTTGGGTGCCTGCATAGGTGTTACACGTTTTGTACAACCTACGGCAAACTATATGAAGTATTTGCACACAGCATGTGACATCTAAATTCAAAATGGACACAACCGTATCTTTGTGCTCTTTCAATTATGCGCTAATATAACTGGAAAGTTGGTTTCCCGATGACTGATACCTCCCTCGTTTCGATCGAAACGTCGGTGATTAGCCAATGAAAACCTCAAGCGAAACACTAAAAAAGTTCCTACACAAGAGAATGTCTTGCGCCTTTCTATCCTAGTATAACTTTAACTGTCATTTGAAAGTTCCTTTTACTTCCTCCACCTGAATTCGTATCCTATAATCAAGTTCAGTTCATGCTAGATGGGAATGCTTCAAAAGCTTTGGCGCTTACCAACCATTCTCATCGATCTATATACCTTCCGCTGATCCTCCTCCTTTCTCCTGTCCGCCCCTCTCCTTCCGCTTAATACTTAGTTTTGCTAAATACGGTAGTCCCAAAACAGAATACTGCTTCACGTCTTCATCGTTGCATAAGAAATTCTTTACATCATTTGATTGCGATAATGTCACTGAACGTAACAATTGTCAACATTTATTCAGCATCTATCAACGTATCACAAAGCAAATCATACTCAGGTAACATCCAAAGCTCTGATTCTCTTTCGGGCAGAAGCGGATGGATACAGAGGAAACGTTTCATAACGGAACGTAAAGTAACAAAAGGAATATTGATAAAACAACGGCAGCATAAATAAAACAGTACAATTATCAGAACACTACGTAAATAGTTTGTTTGAGAACGTGGACAAATGAAAAGGAACAATTTGTCTCTAAAATGCGTCCAGCATTCTACGGCACCCTTCATTCCGGCACAGCTTGCCGATCAATCTCATAGAATTGAGAGGTTCAGCGTTCTTTTATCTTTTTTTTATTTCCCTCTCAGTGATGTTCGAAGAGATTTTAGTTTCAGTATATATCGTTCTGTTCTCGTAAGATAAACTTAAATTGAACAACTACTCAACTCGTATGAAAGGAAGTCTTTTAATATGAGCTGTACGAAACGAAAGTTTGTATAAATTTAGTTTAAAAAAAAAACACGTCTTTTTCATCTGAACGATAAAGATAGGGGAATGAAGGGTGATTTGAAGGTGGCAGTAAATGTGAAAAACAGAACATTTACAAATCTGCGAATAAGCAAAGACGATAAAAGATTGGCTACGTCGGAAGGACTACATAAATGAAACAAACCAACTGAAAGCACTGCTCAAAATGATATGAGCACACTGATCGAACTGGAAGTTTCAGGTCACGAAGCTAATAATTAGTGTTACTGTGTGACTAGGACGATGAATTTAAATAGAGAAACGTTTCGGTTTCCGGCACCTTTTCGCAGCCTGGATTCGTTGCTTTCTAGTGCATCGCGTAATACTACGTTTCGGTTTTTGTGCGTCCGAGTACGCTGGCTTCATGTCGCGGTCCGGGACAGAGGAACAGTGTTTAAATGAACGGCTCCTAAGCTGTAGTAAAAACAGGCGGCGGCACGCCATATACTAGCACCAGATATCACGCACCATAATACCAAGAACAAAACAAATAGCACACTGCTTTATTAAGCCTAAGGTACCTAATGGCTCCCCAAAATGCATCCCCAGGGGTAAGCCGGATTAAGCTGTACGACGTGCTCCTTGAATAATCAAGCAAAACTGAAAATTCTATCATTTTAAACGATTCAAGGCCACATGAGGAAATTTCTCCTAGAAATTCCTAAGAAGAACAGGCTTCGAAAAAGTAAGATGATACCAGTGATCCAATGGAGATAGCTCTTAAACGTTAAAACATCTCTACTAGCGTTTCATGATGCGACCATCACACTTGTGCTTTAAAGGCAGTAGTCAGTCATCACCTCTAAAATAAGTAATCCGTAGGAGAGACGAACCTAAAGTTACTTCTCACAGCATTCTTCTTCATCACAAGGCGCAAAATCTGAACAAGTCTGTAAGGCAACTGCACAAGCATGATTGACTTCAAACAGCGAATAACTGCAACAGGTTCAGTAAATCACTTTGCTATAAAAGGATTCACTGATTTCTGTGCACTAGCATAAATCCACATTTGTAAGGCGCACGACCCGATCGTCATGCTTCTGCGCATATTTTTGCCTATCCGAAAATATCAATTCTGGACGTCGGCAAGGGTGAAAAATGAGATGAGCCGTTTTCGACGTCCAGGTTTCCAATCGTTCTTTCGACTGTTGGGAACCTGGACCGTTCAACTCGCGTACCGCTCCTTTCCCTCCACTAGAAACCATTTTCCGGTTCATAATTTACCAATATAGCTGCGGACATCGAATGGAAGCATCAACAGCGTCCTTATTTCTTGAGATCAGCAGGTGAAAACATTGGCTATGAACGGCCAATATGACCGTTTCTACCTCCTGCCATCGACAAATGAGCAATAATGAAACATGCACTGGGCCGGTTCTAGATGAAGGCTAACGATCCGAAATTTGACCCATGTGAAAAAGCATTGAAGGTTGGGCCATGGGCAGCCGCGTTGAATGTGTAAGGTGAATGCTCGTAACGCGCCAATGTCTCAGCACCTGTCCGGAGACCTTTAAGCTATCCTCTCCCAGTTAGCCGTTTCGGCTGCTAAGGAAGAATATGCTACAAGATCCTAGGGATCACAGGCGACATCCGCTGGACGGTAGGCGATAAGTTGTTCGCTACCATTCAATAGGTGAGGTATCGTACTGTCGTTCACTCTTCGAGTATTTCACATTGCTGATTTCACTTACTTCACGGATTGCATCCAACGTTGTGTCCAACATCTCCTTCGTATGTGCGGCACTTAGACAGATACGAACTCGACTTTCAGTCATTTCAGTTGCAGGGAACGAGACCACAACCACGCCGATTCGACGCTTCAGCATCTCGCGACCCCATAGACTCAAATAGGCATATGCGCAATAGGTGTAGTCGTGACACAAAAGGGAAACCCACAACTACTGTCAACCATATATATTCCATATAGTGTTTTGTTTACTGGTGTATAATCATATATGCAAGAAATAATTTTCCTCACAAAAAGTTTAGATGCAAAGTGTGTAACAAATAGGACTGCTTTGGAAATTAGACCCCCATTAGACTATTTACGAGTTAACTTTACTTATAAGTAGCTCTGTTTCAAAATAAGCATTTAAACGAATGTCTTTTAGGGAGTACATTTTGCGCTACAAATGAACTTACCCGCATTTTGTGGGATAATAGATGAGAATAGGCACAACGGGGCTATCATCAGATCCATAAACAATCAAGCCCATTCGCTTTAAATGTTGCCGAAAATAGCGCGTATTCTGTGCCAATTGTTTGATGCGACGCTCACCTACAACAGCAGGGAAAATATTCCCAAACAGGAGTTTTTAAAATTCACCTTTCAAGTTGAACGCATGGAAATTCAATATGAAATGTGAGTATAAAAGTCTCCTTATATCACATTTAAAAATATTATTGACAATAGTAACGTAACATTCACAGCTATACGAGTGACCATTACTGATCTTCTATTAAACTAGCTGCCATTAAAAACAAGAGTTAGCCTTAAAATCTTCTTGCGTATTATCATTCAAAATAGTTTAAAATCACTATTCTGCACATTCCATCAGTATGCTCTTCCATAACCAAACACTTTAGATGTCATTCGAATGCTATCAAAAAGAGAAAAGAAAAACCAAACGCATAAAAAGTTTTTTTCCAAAATCATTTCCCTCGAAAAGACTAAGAAGCAAACCATCAGTTGTTCCGTCGAGACCCATGATAGTCATCATGCAACTATAGATTTGCTGTGCGACCGGCGGTGACATTGGCAACGCGTATACACCCGTTGGTGTGTTCGCGCGTATATAATCAATAGTTTTCTGAAATGGACCTAAACAGACAGCTTTTCAAAAAAAAAGAAAAATCACACCAGCGTTAAGAATTCTGACTTTGAATCGGTAACATACTCGTGAAGTGACCGATTCAAAATCAAAAGTAGAGTACTCCGAAAAGCCATTGAATGAAGTTTCGTATAGGCTAACAAAACTCTGTGATCTACGTTAGTTGTTTAGCGTCATAAATGCATCTTATACAGAATTATGAACCCGATGTAAATTTCTCTTTACTGAAGCTACGATACAAAGATGTAAACAAACAAAATAAATTACCATTCGTTCACTTTTCTGGTCCATAAGAACAGTAAATGAGAAAGTTTTAAGAAAATGAACATTACAGGACGCTCGTTGGCTAGGATGGCTAAATACGAATGGATGCACCTTCAAGCCGGCGATGTAACCTCCAGCTGCTCCAAAGCTCTTTGTGAATGTGCCCATAAGAATGTCAACATCGTGCGGATCACAACCCCAATACTCCACAATACCTCGTCCTGTCGCTCCCATTGCACCTTAACGTTTACTTGTTTACCCAAAATCGTTGGACCATAAAATGAAAGTAAAAAAAGAAATAAAGCTGAGTGGAAAGTTCAACACGATCTCATTCAAAAAATGAGATCGATAGAGAGGTCGAACCATGGTTTTTCTTTCTTTTTTCTTTCTTCTTCCTTTGTAAATCGTGCGGTATTATCTATCGTCTAAGCTACGGCATTATATTCAAGCAATTTCTAGAAGAAGACCTGACCTATTTAAGAGGTCTTCTGTCTTATTCAATTTCTGAAAGGGAGGATTTCCAGCATCATATTCAGGAATGGCAATTGTCTCTTCTCAGCTTTCGAAGGGCTGGTCTTAAACTTAATATCTTTTCAACGGGTTAAGCATAAACTCCTTTTTTACAAGCTGCAAGAAGGTGTACGGTGCATGAAAACGGTCCCTTTCCCTTTGGGCCATTTACTGGTTGGCAACTAATGCAACGTCTCCTCAGTTAGCAGATATTTTGTTTCGGTCACCCTCTTCACTTCCCACATTTTTCGATTAACACTTCCATTCTTTGCGCTTTAATAAGCTTGGCTATTGTTGACGCATTTAGGCGACAAATATTCCCAGTTAAACGATGACCGCAAAATTACCTATTGAGTGTGCCTCGTCGAGATACAGGTAGGCGCCGTACTTTTTTTTAAGGGCGATAATTTCGGGAAGATTACATATGGATCCTTCCATCGAGTAAATGCCCTCGACGACGATCAGAATCTTGCGGTAAGGATGGCCCGTTAGCGGATTTCCATTTATTATCGCATTACGAAGAATTTTTTCTAGGCTACGCATATCTAAAATAAGGCATCGGCAGTTGCTAAATTAAGAATGGCAATGCAGAAAGGTCTACCGCTGCGAGAACCATTCGGCGTTTTTCGAACTACGGCTGTATTGGAAGTTTTTTTTCCCCAAACCCGAAATAAGAAACAGAACTACAAATTCCAGAAATGGAAAAATGAAAACTCCAGCGGTACAAAAAGATTTCATGATTTCGTAGGTCAAAACTGAAGTCGTAACCGAGATATTCAAGAAAACAATGGAATTTGTGTGCAGCTAGCTCTACTTTAAGTTCTCATCTCCACTTTGTCTATAAGTGAACCAAGAGAACTCTGCATCTATACGTTTAATATTTCAATCGCATTGGGCACTTTAAGCTAAGATGAATTTCAACAAAATCGCAAATCTTCAATCTTATTTCAGCCGGCATATACCTGTTTTCATAAAATCAAGTTTTAATTTAGATACTACTACATATATTCACACGCAGTTCTTAAGTGGCTGAAATAAAGGCTGATCAGAACAAGCATTGCTTTGTTCGTTCTAGAAAAAGTCAATTGAATTGCACAACGACAAAAGAAAAAAAATCAATTTAAAAAATCTACTCCACAAAGAGCCGAAACAGCCGAAGAATCTCTAGATAAAATCTTGAAGAAAAGTTTTCTAAATATATCATGGATGATGATTGAATGTGCGGCTCATCGAGTTTTTTTCCTAAACTGAAATATGTAAGACTATAATTCGCCAAATTCATAATATGTATAAAAAGAGTACAGGTGATGCAAAGAAGTACCATTATGCCGGAACACTTTGATGGTTGCACCCGACATTCGACAGCCGAGAATTAGTGACGCATGATTGTACTGATCGCTAATGATTAACGAGTTCTGAATCAATGAAATTTCTTTTCACAAATACTTCCATATTTTTACGCCCTGCCAGTTCCCTTAAAAACTTCAGCTATAAAAAAAAATGGAGCACAAAGAATAGATTTATTTTTACAAAGTCTGAGGGGAATTACAAGATGTAAGAACTTTACCGCAGACTTCTTTCGCACACACTACGATCGACGCCACTCGTATGCCGCTAATATTAAAATTTTTAAAATCTTTTACGCCCTGTCCAACTCTTTAAAGAATCTCGAGCAAATACAAAAACTCTTGACAAGAACTAGGAAATGCAACAACGATTTCCTAAATACTTTAAAAGAATAAACATTAGAAGGAAATAAACGTGGCTTTAACGTATAACTGAAGTAGTTGCAAAAAACTACTTAACGTTTTTCACCTCTACATAGCTGAAAAACTTTTTGGTGCGTAATGTCGAATCCAATATTGCGGCCTCCCCTGATACATTGAAAAGCTGTATCATAGGTTACAGCACCATAAAACATTTTCTAACACTTTCTTAAATTCTGTATTGTTCATGCAGAGTTTTCTATGTAGGAAGCAAAAAACGAAAAACAAATATTGATCGCGACGCATAAAAGAGAACACAAAACGCATTCATTTCGGACGAAATAACTTACCTTATCAGCCAAGCAAGGCAAATTCAATGAATTGGTCGCGAATCCCATACTGAAACAGATCGCCTCCTCCACTCCCAAAAAACGAGCTACCAACTTTTCCAGTTCTCGTTGAGACTTCGAAAACCCTGAAAAAAATAACTTCCTCATGCAGTCCTGCTGAAATTAAGGCATTTGAAAAGAAAAAAATCATTCTTTTGCCGTCGATAACTTGGTCGAATTTAATTTAGTTTCTAGGGGCATTTCTCAAAAATTTGATTTTCTTGCGTTCAATAAGGGAGGGAAGGAAGAAGAAAAAATGAATGGCAGTCATTTTCGTTTAGAAATTCGTAAACAAAAATAAACTATTTCGAAAAAATCATTTCAAAACTCGAACGATATTCTTTTTGTTCTTTATTGGCTGACAAATAATATAATCGATTCATCATTTATTCACAACGTTAGAGTACTTCAAAAAATGCCAACAAACATAATTCTTTAATGATGACATTTAAACGATCACAATAAGCATAGAAAACAACAAGCTAAAAATGATAACTTTATTGGCGTTTTTTTTAAAATCACATTTCATTTTTTTGCGGTTTCATGGATATGTTTTGCATATGACTTTCTGAAGCGCTATGCATGCTCGTGAGATAAAACGAACGAAAACGTAAAAAGTCGAGTACGAAAATGCAAATTTCGACGTTAAAACAATTTTTAAAAAAATTTTTAACTTAAAAAAATTCTTCAATTTTTTTTTAATTTTCGACTTATAAAATTCTTATCATGAAAATGTGAAACGTTTACAACAAGGGGAGAAAATACTTGTGTACGCAGCAAACAACTACGACTTGCTATGCCAAACTTCTCGAAGAAATTAGCTCCACATATGCTGAAGGGTTGAACTATCGATTTAAAAATCACATTTAAGTGATTCAAGCAGAGCAAAAATCACTTATCTAGTACCTCTAGTATTTCTGTATTTCTGAGCATAAAATCGTCATGTCTTTGAAAATCTGACTACAACTGATTAGTTTTTTTCTGAAAACGCGACTAAAATCATGGAAGCATGATCAATATTTCCGAATGAAGCATTGAAAGTTTCATCCTTTATCATATGTTGTCTCATCCCTTATCATATCATATCTTATATTAGGGCTGATATGCTGATTCAATCTCATAATCAAACCAATCGAAATTGAACATGATTGCAATACTGATAAAACGGCGTCTTCAATCGAACATAAAAGTGAGAGGACTAGATCAACAATGCGATCTTCAGTTATAGTCTAGTTTAAATTTACATTACTTTCCATTCTACTCTAGCACTAATTTTAGTTGAACTCACAGTACGTATGAATATCAGTTAGACTTCGTAAGGTTGTACGCACATTGCTTAGTTAATAAAAACACAATCTTCCATTTTTAAAAAATTGTGTTTTAGAAAACTATTCAAACGAAGTCGCAAATAACCTCTTTCATGTACAGTGGTACACAGAGATAAGCCTTGGTCGCCGATAACTTTTGAAGCCGACAAAGCACAAGGTCCGTTCTTCTCGGCAAATCCCAAATAGTTGTATGAACCCATGTTGATTACTTCTGTTTGTGTTCCCGTGAACCTAAAATTTTAGCTTATTACTTAAAAGATATGATATAGTTTCCTCAAAAAAACAGACACATTTTACAGATAAGGCGATCAGATCAGAAGTGAAACATTACAGAAATTTTCGAAAACAAAAAAAAAAATTAAATGTAGGAACAAACTACGTATTATAGAGGGTAAAAGGCACTAAAAAAACGTCAAAACGATGTCAACAACAATATTTTGTTTTCACGCACTTCTTTTCGCAAGCTTTCAGTTCTTCATTATGCTATAAGTGTACCCAACTGATACTAAAGGAACGAGTGCCAATCGCTGATCAGTGACCATTCGAAATACCTTCGGTATCCAAAATAAAGCGGTCGACGACCATGACAAACCGTTTATTGCGAAAATCTTAACGATTAAAAATTCTTTGCATATGGACACTAACTCCAGTGATGCAGCTATGATTCGTCACCCTTCACCGTTTATTTCAACCAACCACAACAAACAAGTCTAGTCGTCTGCAGAACTTCAAGATATAGCTTGTTCAAAAATGATGCTTGCCTAGTATTTTGCTTTCCCCTACGTTTTTTCGTTTCTTCTATTGCGTGTATACCTGCGTTGGCAAAAATGCATTTATGCCTGTGTTGTGTTTGTGCTGGTACATATTCTCATCGCCGTATGCAATTTCCCTTATTCGTATGAAAAAAGACCGATGAGAAAGACCTCTTCGAGATAGATCAACACAACTATGACTGCATCCTTTGGGTTATAGAGTAAACGTTTGTTTCATTGTTTGATAACTTCGCAAACCTGATAAATAGAGCTTTGTACTTTGAGAACAGACAGCACCATAGATTTTCGAGATATAGTCATGATAGCATTCACTTTCGAAACTTCGCCAACACAGACCACAACTACTACTGACTATTAAGACTGTTGCTTAAGTAATTATCACCTGCCTCTTATAAGATCGCCGCCATGAGCAAATTATTTTCATTAACTGAAGTAAAGCTCACTTGAAAGACCAGCAATAGTCGGTAGTATAACGATCGAGAAGTTTTACAGTCGCACCAGGTACACTTCCAATTGGTCGTTCGAACACATCCCTCACACGCACATAGCAATTGCGCGCGTAGATTGACTCAAAATCGTCGTACAATGGCACAAAACTCTGCAACATTTTGGCTCCTCTCGAAAAAAAAATGTCGAAATTCTATCGCCGCTATTAAAATCTAGCCTGAGAAAAAGAATTTTACAATGTACAAACAATTAAATCAAAAGAAACAAAATCCGATGAGCTCTAGTAAAAGCTGACAATGATAATAATCAAGAAAAGATTAAGCGATGCGTTTAATTAAGTTTCTGGAATATTGATTAGAAGTAATTTAATGAACACTGCAACTCGTTTTCTTGGCAATAACGTTTTCTTGGCAATAATGAAACTGCGGCAATAACGTTTCTCCGATCAAAGCAATAAGTTTTAGCACATTTCACAGTTTGTTTAAGCTATTGTTGTGCAGAATAATGAAAAATACTGAAGTTATTGTCGTAAATGTAGTCCTTGCCTATCGACTAAATAAAAGATTCGATTCGATTCGATTCGATTCGATTCGATTCGATCCGTTATTATTTTCAAAATACGCATCCCTACACAACAATATCGTTCTTCGTTAAACTCTTAGAATGTCGTTTCGCAGTTTGAATTAAATTCTTGAAATAAATTCAACACAATTCTAGAACATCTTTGCCGCTAACATAAATTTTCTACAATAATATGAGAGGAATATCTTCCCCGCATAATCTTTAGCCCATAAACGTCAAACTTTTGTCAAATAACATTCGACGAATAAACTTCAGTTGACGAACGCAAAAATATACTTTAAAAAAAAAAAAAGTAAAATATACTAAGAAATGGTCCTTGCCGTTTGTTTAGGTAATTCAACAGCGGCCAAATTCTTCTCGAGACCATGTTTCCTAAGGAATTCTCGAATGTAAGCAAAAACGAACAAGATCATCCAGTTGAAATAGACACACCATGCGATGAATCGATTCGTCTGAAACAACGTTGAGTCACATCCTACTCTAACTGAAATGAAAAATATTCTCAGCAAATCTAAAGAAACAAATGCGCAGCAAACCAATTAAGTATTGCGATAAGAAAAAGACACGGCCCATATCTCACTCGTCTCTAACTCAGTGTTCATGCAAAAAGTTTGAGCCCTATAGAAGACGAATAAATATCTTAAGTCTTTAATTATGTAACCGGCAAACTGTAGCACTTCGCCGGAAAAGAGATGAGATAGGACCAACTATAACGAGAGTAAATTTAAGGCATTTCGGCTTGTGCGAAGAGGAGCTTATAAAAGGAAAAATGGATTGAAAAGGAAAGTGTACTGAAAGGGTGGACGGGAAATGGAGAATGAAATCGGTGATTTACTAAGTTATGAAAGAGAAATGTTTTCAGTCGTGATTAAAACATTTTTCATAGTTCAAATTTTTTCGAAATCTAAATCGATTTTGGCGAATAAATTTTAATTGATAAAACATTCTTTTTGTAGCTATGTTCAGTTGACGAATCGGACGATGAGATGGAGTGGTGGGTAACGTGATGCATAAAAACGATAGAGTAAGGTATGGGATACGGGGTTAATTGGGACGAAGTTTATCATTTTGAAAAAAATGAGACGAAACAATTAGTTATAAAAAGAAATATTCGCACTATGACGAAAATCTCAGCTAATATCAAACTTCGCAAACAAATAAAATGCCTTTAACTGTAATAATTTTCCTCTGTTCAAAAACAGGCACCTATTAAGATTACAGCTGTCATTAAAAGATATTATCAGAGCATAGAAATGAAAAAAGAAAAGTAACGAGCACCGAAGTAGAAACGCCTATTTGCCCTTTCATGTCGCTCTTTCAAACCAACGTATTACGATCCCAAACAGCTATCGTTCCCACATATTCGGAAGTGGAACTTATCTACTGCTAGCGGAAAAAAAAAGAACGTGTCATTGCAATTTCTCTCTAGGCGGAATTTATTGTATCGCTGACTGATTAAGTCAACGCAAAAAAAAACGCTAAATTTATCACCAAACGATAAGCATATGGAATCTTTATGAGATTATAATTAAAAAACTGCAAGCATGAACCTTTTCAAATTCATTGGGATGTCTAATCTTAATATTGGCGTTTTCATCCTTTTCCAAAACTCTCGCCGGCTGATCCTGAAAATAGTTGTTCGAATTAGCGAGGACTGCAGTGTGATGTTCCCTCGACTCACCAAGAAAAACGAAATGTAAAAAAATCCCGACAACGATACACCTTCTATATGTAACTCCTCAATTTCAATATTTATTTATATCTATCTGTTTCACACATTAAAAATTCTCAAGGAATTATCGCCTGGTGTACGTATATTTACAGTAATCAACAATTCATTCCACTCATCGCTATAGTTTCATAAAATGCAAATGGCTCATTGTTGACGGTGAAAAAAGTCTGAGAGCATTTGGGGTTGTGTATATATACATATATATGTATATATATATATACATATGTAAATATAAATATATATGCATATATATATGTATATATATATGTATATATAGCTGGTTGAAACCAGTTCCTGGTTGTACTCCATATATGTATATGTATACTTTAGCACAAGAGCAGGAGATAAAGGTATTGAAGGATGGGCGGGATTTGTTTTAAATTGCTTTCAGATTGCACCCAATGACATATTTTATTCATGGATGAAGTACGGCAGTCGGGAACAACACTCGTTCATGATCATGCACTTTTTAGTGTCGCGTCGACGCTTAACTAAAGTAGGATATTACTGTTTTTGTAATCGCAGATGCGAAAAAAAGGACTTAAAGTGATGATATGCAGAAACGTTGAGAGCACGTAAGCGGACTGCCACAATGTTTATGGTATGTACATGTAGGACACGTCATACGTATAAAACAGTCATGCAGAAAATGAAAATATACACGTTGTGCATAAATTTCGATGCTTTTTTTCAATGAAGCATCGATGATTTTTTTTCAATCAAAATTTTGAATTTCAACAAAATTTTAGTGAAAATTCAAAATTCAATGAAAATTTCAACCAGGAACAACCAGAAACTCAAAAAACAACCAGAGACTGGTTTCAACCAGAAACTCAGGAACCCCCAAATGAAGACAGCTCTCCGATTAACAGCTATCAGAGACGTGCATAAGCTTTGCGTAAAGATGCCTAACTGCCACAAATCGCCACATTATACACATGCTCAATTGTTTTAACCAAAAATAATACGCACTCGATAACAAAGACCTACAGGTTGTTGTGTTATTTGTTGAGTCATTAATGTTCAAATTGTTCGGGACATAAATACTTTGGCTAGTTGCCAAACAGGTGTCACGAATTATATTTTTTAATTTCAAAAAAGTGGCTTTTTCATTTGCTTGTATTCTATTGATTAGCAAGTTTGTCGTTATTTGGGCCATATACAGCATACAATAAATGAGCATTTTTCCGAGAGGTAAATAAGATTTCCAAAGTACAACCGACCTTTACATGTACTTCATCGCTGTTCGAGCTTCCTTGGGAAGAGGATCGTACCATCTGCACCGCTTCTTTACCCCAAGCCATAACCAATGTTGCGATTCGATCTTGCAGCTGCCTGTTAGCATTAACTCATTTGAATAATAGTAAACAAGCAGCGAACACATTCGAAAATCCTCATACAACTATTTCTCACAGTGAATGAAAGCGCATCATTTGTCTCCGAATAAAAGCCGTTGTTGAGCAGA
>JPKZ01002305.1:167190-188543 GCA_000803305.1 Toxocara canis
ACCTTGCGAGAAAATGAAAGCAACGGCTTTCGATTCACCGAAATGCGACACTCGGGGATCACACATGAGCTCACTCCTTCCCACCAATCCAAGTTAAGAGTGAACAGCTGCAAGAGGCAGTCCAGTTTTGTATTGAGATGGGAACCTGCCAGGGAAAACGGGACAAACTGGATTGAGAAGAGAGAAAGAGAATAAAAAATAGAAGAAACTAAGGTAGAATTGCATACGAAGCGGAAATCGACAAGACATGCGTGTGACTGTCACGTGTGTCGCAGTATTCTTTTGAGCAGCATGCGTCTTGTTAACGTTATTGATCACCGAAAATCAACTTTTGCAGAACTTTTACACTGCACGTTTTCCATTATCAGTAAACTTCCATCGTGACGAAGCAGCGTATCTAGCTTTTTTAACCGAAACAACAAAAACAGCAAAANNNTTCGACATCAAAAAATAATGGTTGAACGCGTAGGCCTCCTCCCCTTCCCAGTGGACTCTCTTTTTAATGTTCCAGTCAGGAAAGTTATTTGTGACAAGGAATAATATTCGAAAGTTACAATTACTCTCACAAACAAAATACATCTTTATTTTTTCTCAACTATTCCAAATTTTCTCCATTACTTCACCCATCCTTACTCTGGGCTGCGAGAACCAATAACGTTTCCTTCTTTTTCGGCAATCCCAGCTAAACTAAGCGTTACAGCCATAGCTACCTGACTATGTAGCCCCTTTGGTTGCTAGAGTGAACTAGAAATGATATTAAATTAATTGATATTCATTAAAAGTTGGCAATATAAAGTTGCGAAGAGGTTGTTCACAATCGTGAGCATGACTGAAGAATGAACAACTAAAAAATATCGTGACCGTGCGCACAACTTAGACAACCATAACAGTAAAGGCGGCTGATATCTATACGAGACAAACGAGGAACTGCGGCTGACGATGATGCGATTGCACGCCGCCTGCTCTCATCAACGCTCTAGCGCAGCGCACACATCTATATTACGCAGCTCAGCTCCTCTATTTTACTGCACTATTTCTGCGCTGTGGTGCATTATTGCCCATTCACTGTATACACTTTTCCATTTCGCTTTCTATGCGCACACTTTGAACTTACAGACTGTGGTCTCCTAATCGGAGACAAAGAGCAGGGTACAAACTTTGGTAAAAACCAACAAATTTCTGCTAAAATTAGTTAGAAAAGCAATCTTTGGATAAACTCAAACAAACTAAAGTTTATGTGGTCCGCTGCTTTCTCGAGAATAGAAGGGATGGCGGACAGTTTAGTTGTTGTGTTTTTGTGTAGCTCTGTTGTGGCTGTAGCTGATCTGTGTTTGTTTTTTTTTTAAACTTACATATGTATGTGCACATATTTTTTATAAGGAAGGCTCAAATAGACGGGTGAAATTCACATGCTAATGATGACGCCTTTGAAGGGCTGCCAAAATTTAGCAAGACACCGAAAATATTAGATCCATGGAACTGAAAGGACACCAGAAGATAACTGAGTCTCGGGAACTCTCGTTGAAAAATTAGAATTCCCAAGAAGTGTTGTGACTCTTGCTGCCCAATGTATAAACAGGTGTGCTTACAAGATGTTCGATTTTTTGCAATGCTTATTTGGTCCCCGAGGAGGAAAGCTGTTTGGTTCTCGAGGAGGAGAGTTCAATCGCTTAGAACCTTTTCGCATAGCACTCCAATAATGCTTTTCCTTCTGTTTATAAGTCTGTCCGGTGGTTTAGGTTTGTGATTGGGGACGGCTGAAGTCATGAAAGGTTGCACATTCAAGAAGAAATATGCGATGACAACTCTGTGATGATGATGATAAAAGCGTTTCTTTGCTAAAAATAGATACGAGGGACACATAAAGGTTTGAAGATTGTACACTAACATGAGGTGTTGAACTAGAAAATAGAACAGAAACAAAGAAACAAAAACGAGAAAACCCAAAAGCAAATAAAAAAGTCGAGACGAACTTTTTTAAAAAAGAAACATGAAAAGGATATGTACGGAAGGTATTGGAGGTTGCAATTCAAAAATAGCTGAATGAGATGAGGCTGTTTGGCGGTACCTGAGAACGTAGTAGTTTGTCAGCTTTCCTTTCAAAAAAGAAAACTTAATTAAACGGCTTGCGAATCAGTGTTGGGTGATGCTTTTCATGTTTTTTTCATAACTGGAAATTAAGTCTGCGTTTTCATTTAAAGAACTTAAAATGAATCTACGTAGGTGAATCCAAGCAAGATTCTGTAGAGCATGCGAAAGTCTATTTTAGCTCTTCTCAATTCATGATTTCAAGACCGACTATCTTAAGACGTTCACAATATTCTACCTTTCCATAATTGCATTTTTAAAAGCGATTCTGGTAAAAAAAACCGTCGGATATTCTCAATACGAATGTAATCCTTATAAAGCGAAAACTTCAGCAGCATATTCAAGCAAAAGAGGAACATAAATTTTGAAGGCAGTATATGCACACCAAAAACAGAGAACTTGATCGAACCAAGGAGATGATAGCATTTGCAATAACTGCTTGGGTAATCTTGCTAATGTGGTACTTAAACGATAACCTATAATCAATAGGAACGCCCAGATCACGAAAGCATTCCGAGAATGGTGTTACCAAGTTCACAAGCGCATAATAACATCGGTCATTGTACCGATCAATATGGAGAACAGCGAGTGCATTTGGGAACGGAAATGGGAAGGGAGCTTTTAAGTCACCAACCATATACGCAGTTAAGTGCTTGCTGGAGAGCGAAACGGTTATCAGCACAAACCGAGTAGTCAACGTATTACTTTAGATTATCAGCGTATGGTTTGGCCCGACTGAGGGAAGGCAATCGGGTAGGTCACTGATATATAAAAGAAAAAGCAATGGGCCCAAAACATTGCCCTGAGGAACACCGCTATATGCGGTCATTTTATTCGAATAGGTGTTTTCACTCTTAACTATAAACCATCTTTCGGTAACGAAGGAAGGAGTGTACCACCTATAGAAGGCTATGAGAGGAGTTTACCACCTATGCCGTTTTATTCGAGTTTCTTTATCAAAAGACGAACAGGAATAGAAACAAAAGCCTTGGCGAAATCGACATATATGCAGTCGACCTTTGTTTTCCTTAATACTTTTGTACCAGTCGCACGTGCAAATTAGAAGTCACAGGACAACAGAGGAAAATGCGTTTGAGCGAAGCAACTGAAGCCAGGCTAAATAATAGGAAACATTTGTATGCGATAAGCGCGCGATAAATGGATTTCGACCGTGTCTTAATAATTACTTGTCAGACTAATTAAGGTTCAAAAAAGTTGATATTCGTGATTTATTTTATTTTCTCCCATATACTGTTGAGAATATTTTTGAGGAAAAACACTCTTAGAAGCTGGCACAAATCCATGAATTTCCACCGACCATATATTCGCTTTTGTGTTCTCCCTTAATAAACATCAATTCACTCAAACTTATGCGTTTAACGTTATTGAACGAAGCTTAAAGTGCTTTAAGTTCATTCTCATTGTCACCTGTAGCGTATCATTCCTGTGGAGATATTTTTTTTAAAAACATTATGAGTAAAATTGGATTCCGTTTTGAAAATCTATGCCCTCCTTTAATGGTACATTCTCGTAAAATTATATGACACAAATAATAAATAGCTAGCGATCACTAATCATAACCTAAGAACTTGTCACTTCTAGTTCTCAAGGAAGCTAAGGTGATGAAAATCAATGTATGCGAACAAACTGATTCTAAGCGACGGTAGATAGGCAAAAAAGTTTATTTTTTGGCATTGCTCTTTAACGACTTCCGGATCGGAAATGTTTCGAACGATAAGTGAAGAGTATCGTAGAGGGTGCGGCCGAAAATCGTTCGATGCATCGCGAAATCAGATGACGTAATGCTAAATGGAAACAAACCAAACGATGAGTCACGTTATTAAGTTTGTACTGTGACAATCGCAGAAGCCAAACAAACAGCGTTTGCACAAACAGCGATTCAGCTAAGGGCATAAAATGCGTTGAAGGTTTAGGTTATTGGAGCGTATTTATAGTAGTATGGCTAAAACTGGCTGTATCCCTTTGCACTCGAAAATTTTGGCAGCGCTAGAGGCCATAGCACTTGTCATATGTCTGACTTTAATTCATGATAGCATAGAATCTCCAGATCAGTGAAAGTGATCAATGCGGGCTAAACGAGTCAGAACTTTTTGCAAACATAGCAAAGTAAACCTATTGAGCACATCATGATTATATCACAAAGTAAACTTTATGAGAGCGCAGTGTGAGCACAAAGGAATGCATATTTCCCATCCAATTTGTCTATCGATTTTGCTGCATATGACTTATTTTCAATGGATCGAGATTGCGATTTATTGTTGGAGCAGTACCGATTGAGAGTGCTTTCGAAATGGTACTTTCGAGAAAACAGGCGATGCCTGGATGCCTTCGAACGACGTTTGCGGGGCACCACTTCCCGATTTATCCATGATTCGCCCAACTGTTCACACCTTCTAATGTACATTCATCAGCGTTATAGACAAGTGGTCGCTATGCACTGAGTGAAAAAAAAAAACGGCCGCAGAATAGGAAGTGCGTTCTACGAGAATATCGCAGCCTCTTCAACTGGCAAATCATAACCGTTGCGGTCTTTGCAGTTTATACAGAGCGCATTGTCCTAGATGTAGGGTATTCCGACTAGTTGAAAGGTTTTGAAAATATTTACGCGAAGAAGGAAACACACGGAAAATTTTAAGATTTGTGAGATGTGCGCGCCGTACCGCAACGCGTGACGATGCCAATAGGGACTAATTAAATTATCCTCAGTGCTTATAGCTTAATCTTATACGTATGCAGGCATACGCTTTACAGGTGTGCGTGCAACAGCTATGCGATCACCGCGCGATCGCCTCTCATGTCGAATTTTCAGATTAACTTTCATCCCATCTTTGCGAATTGTTGTACTCTCGTCGTCTTTTATCCGTAGTACCGCAAAATGAGGAAAAATGTTTTAAAAAAAGATTAGTCATCATATTTATAAATCAGGGGCATTTGTGTGAGCCATTCACGCTTTTCACACATCTTATATTTGTTCACATTTCAGGTTTATATGATGCGCATTGCGTTTTCGATTTTCTTTAATCATACTGATGCAAACGATCGCGGTTGGACTGGTCAACGAAACAAAGTTTCGCCAAGAGCACTGAGTGGAAGCCAAAATGGGACTAGATGATACATAAAGGCAAACTACCCGATGCTACAGCAGTATTTTAAATTCAGAAAGCGATAAATAACGTCATACATAAGAAGTTCGGGCAGATCGTCATCGTTTGAGACGAAAATATATGTTACTACACTTTACATGTAAATCACGCAATGTTGTAAAGTAATACGGCGAACAAGAAAATCTAAACGCTGAATTTGATTTTTCACTGCACTGCGGCACAAACGAAGTGACAAGAACATTGCGTTAAAGCGGATAAGCTAAACGAGTGACCGCCTAATGTCAGCTTGATATTGTTGACGCATCGGATGTGGTGAAATATGAAAATGATGAATATTTCAGCCGTGAAATATTATCTATATCACTCGTAATATTGGCAGTTACGATGAACTAGAAGAGCTTTGTAACGAAAATAATTTCCAACAGTTGCAATTGTTATTATGGAACGAATGTCAGAACGTAGCACCCAAAATTACAGAATGAGAAACATTTGGTGTTAATTACATGTTGATCATCCGAATAACTGCTACGAAATAAAATTTACAAAATTTTCAAAAAGAAAAATGCGTTGGGATTCATTTTTACCATTTTTCAACAATTGCACGATACGAACAAGGTCGGTCACTGAAAAAGGTTCATGTTATCATGGCAGAGTATATCAGCAGTAGAAGAGAACGAACATATTGGGTGGTGTTGAAGCGGGAGAAAGCGAGAAACCAGACAGATGAAGTCTTGGGGCAAACAAAGAGTTCACGTTTCTTTATGCCTCTGTGTGCTCAGTGAAACACCGCACTTTCCAAAAGTGTCCTACATAGCTTGTGCTTGTGAACTAGCGTCATGGCCCTATAATACGGGTAAGTGCAGATGAGGGTTCTGCTCCCTTCTCCAGTTCTTCCACATCTCTCTTAATTGAGAGGTGGTGCCGCTAGCAGGAGTTAGATTTCGGGAGGAAGGTACAAGCCGATTTTTAAAAAAAAAGTGTGAAAAAGTGGATGGGAAGGAAGAAAAGAAAAAAAGGAGAAAGTTAACATGAAGTATAAAAGTTAGAATATCTCAGTTTAAGTGAAATAACCGAATAAAATTTGAGCCAAACATCAGAAGTATGCTCAGTTGTACTGTGCGAGACACACTATACAGAGCTACGACAGCTTCCAAATTTGGCTTCCCGTCAAGTTGATGTGCGAGAACGGAAGTGCAAAGACTTGAAATCAACGGGAGAGGGAACGAAAATGTTGAGCTCATTAAAGTTCGTCCATAATGATGACCGTCTAGTAATGCGTAAGAGGTAAGCCTATATTATAAGGGTTCTATCGAGCACTTTTTATGGCGCATATATCTCTTAGTGCAAGTTTCGATAAAAAATTTGGCCACAGAAATAGTTGCTTTATGCTTAACTCAATGAACGATGTAAAGACAATAAGATTTTTGAAAAAATTTGAACTCCTTTAAATTTATTTGGAAAAGAAATCGACGGCCAATCAGAGTATATATAAATGGTACAGAACGCTCGAATGTACGACAAAATCATCCTTTATTCAGCGCTCAGCAGCTAAATCGATTTCGTACGTTTGGGATCAACTTAAAGTGATCATGGTTTACGTTATATCGCTGTTAAGGCAGCTGACCCAAACAATGTTGTATGTCACCGAGATAAATGTCACCAACGATGAACGTTGTATGAGTCACCGAGATAAATGCATTGATCCAAAAAGCGCATTCTAAGCTTGCTAAGTATTTCCTCTTGGAAAGTAGACATGCTCAATGGTACAACCATACCAAAAATTTCTCTCATTTTCGATTATTTTTTGGCATACGGGTGCCTACAATGATTTATGAGATTTTGTAGGTATTTTATACATCTTCTTGTGAGACTCGTTGACACTAATCTCGAAAATATTTATCAATTTTGGAAGAACGTTATTTTTAGAAAAAAAACTTATCGTCATTTAAAATACTTCTTCCAAACTAGTTGCGCACAGAAGACGTGGTATGTGGCACAATGGAGGATTCATCTAAGCAGTGGCTCAATATATGATAAACTTTTGCGATGAGAAAAGGACGATTTTAGAAAAATGGATGCCAAAAATGATCAGTTTTAATTCCATGAACAAATACAAGTGCAACCGTTGATGGCAATGACTAACACTTGTACCACTATGTGCAGCACAAGAGGTTCGCAGTTTGAGAAGAGAGGTACCAAAAAAACATTTGGGAACTAAGCATTTTTCTGCCCAATCAAGTCTTCACTTTAAAGCTTTAAATATTTTCACAATTGTCTTCTTGTGCACTCCACATACAATAAAGTAGAGACACTTCAAACAATAAAACAATCTTAATAAATTGGCAAGATAAGAGACAACAAGCGAAAAGATCACAAAAAGCAAAATGAGTATTGATAGCTAGCAGCTTATGCAATGCAACGGTGAGCACATCCGTCAAGTGCTAGCTTCACAGGTGCAATTTTTAGTTCGGACGGAAACCTCAGTTCGGTTGTCTTAACAACGCAATAATGAAACATATACGATCGGCTCCTCCTTGCTTGCATGATTTGTTCGGCGCAGATTTCTCTAACCCACAAGCCACATAACAGAGTAGACGAACTACGAACGATGTTAAATGTTGGCTAAGAACGAAAGAATACAAATGGTCGAAATAGATCTTATCGAAATGAGCATCTAAACCATGGGAATAAGATTTATCAGTCTATATAAAATTCTTCCTGTGCTTTCGTCTTATATCTTTATGAAGCCCAATTCTTTTAGTTTACATATAGCTATCATTTTATCAGAGTCTGCAAAAGCAGCCATTTTTGAAAGGTGAAGAAGACAATTAGAAAAGAACTCAAAATTTTGATCGCGATAAAAGTGAAGTTACGCTGACAACGATTTCTTAGAGTTGCAAAGTTAACTGTAAACGAAAATTGAATTTTAGTTAAAAAAGTAATTACACAATGTAAACACAATTTCAACAGCATTTTTAAAATTCTACCACACTTCTCCACTCTATCACGATGTGTGTTTTAATTCTTGGATGAAATCGGAGTCAGTCAGAATCGCTTAGCTTTGGGTGCGATCGATGCTTATCGCTTGAATGAGATAAAACAAAATGTCGAATAAATAAATGAAAAGCACCGAATTTTCATTGATGACTGCAAAAAAATAAATGACTTTAATGGATAGGAAGAAATAGCGAGTCAGTTTTTCGATACAGACAATTGCGACAAAATGTGTCATCGAGGAGTACGACATGGCAAACAAAGAAGACTGGTTGGGTCGTAACTTTCTAATTTTCAAAAAAGTAATTTGTGGGCCTTTGCCGATGAAGTGTATTCTCAAAGGATGATCACACCCGACATGAAGTGATTCTCGAAGCAAAAAACAAAATCAGAGCACAGATTCTGTCGATGGGACCGGTGCTTTACTGTTGAACGGCACGGTAATAAGTTTTCAGTTAGAGAATCTATAATGGCTTGGATTGTGCGAAAACAGTGTACAGTTCTCATCAACGCGGTTTAGCTTTGCACTATACACAATTCATAAGATTATTAACAAGTTGAACTTCGAAGAATCTTGACAACATAAATGGCCATTTTTGCCATAAAATCAAAACACCGTTATTTTATCCTAATACCATAAACATAGCACTGTTACCTAGACATCATAAATATACTGTTTTTGCCCTTGCATTTAAATTTTGTCCGTACGTCGTGACACCAAAAAAAACCTTTCTTTTTTTCAAAAAAAAGAAAGATCATTAAGAAATCGTTGTTCGTTCAGTTGCAAATTTTAATTCGATGTGACTGAAAGTGTTCATTGATGAGCTCTAATTTGCCGCTGGTATTCTATCTGAGGTAATTTTGGGCTCTGATCAATGTATTTCTCGAAGCTATCATGCATACTTTAACAAATAGCTATCAGACCATAATAATACTTAGAGCTGTTCAAAACTAACTGAGTGCAATGGGCATTGCGAAGAAGGAATGTGTAATGATTTTCGAATGATAGAAGAAATGAGTTGTCAGAAGTACCACGAGCACAAGGCACGGTTTGTACGACTCGGCTTATTCCATGATAACATTCACCTCGCCGATCAGCATAAACTCGAGCAGTCCACTGGTACTGCTGAAGCGACTTTTATGCCACGATGTGCTTTCCATGCGCTTTTCGCCTCAGTGCAAGAGCGCTATATTCGATTCATATGTGCGCGGCTGTGTAGAAGTATGTGCGTATGCTTGCCTTGCATCTTCAGCTCACAAAGCAGAAAATCTCCCGCAGTAAAAATCAGCAATCATAATCGTTGAGAGCTTTCATTTTTAATATAGTGTGGCTAAACGGTCGGTCAGAAATGTTTCTATGTCTGTAGGAGTTCTTTTCATTTTATTTTCGAATATCTATAGACAGAATATGGTCTTTTTCCGGCATTGCCGGAAGCGCGTAGCATAGCAATCCATTGGTATTCTTTCGAACTTGTTGCTACTCCTGAAGTCAAGGTCATTGATGAACAAAAAACAGGAACCGTTTTATGAAAAAAGGCGCACTTTTCTTGCTTTTTCAAAAAAAAACAAGAAAAGTGCGCAGTTCCTGTTTATTTAAAAAGGCTAAAGTAATTTCTGCATTTTTTTACTTCATTTTCTGCATTGCGAAACATGAATGAAAATGGTTTTTAACGCTTCAGTTTGTTGCTGTTTATATGTTTTCGTTCGTCGTAATACACTTCGATACGACTGTTGATACGCACGGCAAACGAAGACAATATTTGGACAACGAAACAGTATCTACGATGATCATTTGCAGGAATAAACAAAACGGTCATGAATATTGAACGACAAAGAATACGAATAATTTATTACACGCAATTAGGTATTTTACAATTTTTCAGCAGGTGCTCAAACGGTAAAGTAAATGCAAAGTTGATTAGCGAACAATTAAGAGTTGTTTGTTGCGATTTCAATAGCTTATTAACGGCTATATGAACAGAAATTCATAGGAAATGCAAAATCCAGAAAATCAAAACTCATTGCGATTTCGTAAGGAGGCCGAAGGCGAAGTCGAACTGCCTATGTTTGTTTCAACAATGATCGTTGAGCAGCTTCACTTATCATTCACTTGTCCTTGCTAATGTTCGTACCACGATTGCCTTCATTGCGATGTCTGGATATTGCACCACGCCAAGCAACAACCATCATTTTGGCTATTGAAGCTTGTTATTAACACCACCCTCGACCTTGGCCGTCATCGGTATGGCCGGACGCAGCCGGGAATCGAACCCGCGTCTCCCCGTATGTGATGCTGGAGCCCTACCACTGAGCTACTAAGTCCTTCACTGCCAGATATTAAAGCTAGTATAGAGTTGTTGCGAACAGTAGAAATTAACAATAAAAAGAGATGGAATCGATGGCATTTATGTTATTAATATTCACCAAGAGATTTGAACAGAAGTAAATAAAAACGAGAGCACTATACATTGAGCAAATAGCATAATAACCAAGAGGACAAAACAAGAGATAGGTGGGGTATTTTCATATGTGACAAATAACTGAGAAGTGCAGAAGAACTGTTGATGGTATCGAAGCCAGTTAATAAAAATACCACCTTTTATTCAACGAATTTTTTTTGTTCTTAAAAATTCACACTCTTTTGCCCTCCACTGGCACGGTCATTATACACAACTTCTACGATAAGCATACTTACAGAAGGCTTTATGAAACAAATAAATATACGTTTCGAGGCACATGAAAATGAAGTAGTTTGGTGTGAGTCAATACCAGTGATATTAGTCAGCGCATAACTTTTTGTACGGACTTTAGTTTGTTCCAAAAAATAATGTAAATATTGCAGCAAAAAATTTCGTTCTGAGACGAACGGTGAAGTTTAGCACGGCATAAAAACTACAAACATATACTTTTTAGAACTGTGACATTTTTTAAAATCCGAAATAAGACGTCTTATAAAACCTATGCACTTAAACTTAATTTTCGTTTTTTTTTTGCTGTGTGGAGAAAACTGCTTCTCGATGATTTTCCTAAGCTTTCATCTGGCCGAAAATCAGCCATCTCAAGGTTAGGATTCCATTTGAACGAATGCAACGAAAAGCATCAATACGCACGATATGTTTTTATTTCGGAGGGAAAGGAGGAAATTTTCAATCGTCGGAAGACGTCTTTGGAGAATTGTTGTCGGCTGAAATGGGCAATAAGGCAGTATAGGAATCTAGATCGACGACAATTTCTTTTGACTTTTTCCGTTGTCGAAGAAAGTTACTCTGATTCTCGGCACGGTCTTCCTTAGAAGTTCGTCCTTCCGATAGCTGCAAATCCGCAAAAAATGAGACACTTAAAAAAAGAAAACGCACATATGTCACAAAGACATCACGTTTGAATAAGATTTGTGCATTGAATGAACTTGTTAGAGGCATTGAATATTTAATTCTTTTGACTGAAAACGCCAGGAAAATGGACAACGACGATGAGCAACTGCTTTTTCAAATATGAAATAGGAATAGTGTCAGGGTGCTGACATGATGAGCGCCTTAGTGGCTCAGCCATCAAATCACTTGGTTTCACAAATAGTTCACAAATGGTTGAAGCTCAGCCGTGATCCGACTAGAGCGCCCATACATATCATCTCGTGAAGATTCGCGTTTCAGAACCGCAGAATAATATATAGCCCGAGTGGTTACAAATGCAAGCATATAGAACAAAACTTCCCCTAGGGTCGGCAAACTGATTTAAAACTGGGATACGAGGTATAGGCGACTTTGCGGTATAGGTTACAATTACCAAAGTCCGTAACTGCAGCTGCAGGATTCCCGAGCTGCAACTGCGTAATAGGATAGACACACAACACGCACCCACCTATGCGCATACACAAGAGATCTCCCATTCAGCGTTTTGCAAATGCAAAATTGCCACTGCGCAAAAAGTGCGACAGTGAAGGCAGAACATGAAATACTGCAAAGCTACAGTGAAACTGTTCCAGACCCCCGTTTACGGATGATCAGCAAAGCCAGCAGCCGCACGAAATCGAAAATGCAAGGCAAATACCGCGCATTCAAAGGCGCGATTCGGGTCTTGTGCGAGCACTCGATCGCATGTGGCCCGGCGTAAGATGCGCGCCTTACGAATCGGTGTAAAAGGCGCAGTACACTATCAGTTTACTACGAGCCCAGCGATTGCACATCGGAACAATCGATCGGTGTTCTCAATCGTCAACTATTAAGCTCATTTAAGATGCGCATAATGTGATGAACTTTTATATTAAGGAGTATCAATAGCTACTTTCTCTTCGATTCCATAGAATGCGTTCCAAAGTGATAAAACGAGGTCAGTGCCAAAGATGACGCCCGCATGAATGGTGACCATGCGAAGCACAAAGATTCCATCGCGATGAAGATAACCGGAAACAAAACGATCCACCTCCTTCGCTCGTGCTGAAATGATCAGCCCCATTAAAAAGTCGAAGTATCTGCAGAAGGAAATGGTTCAGTAGTAAGATGTCTGCAGGTCATGCATCGGCTCAGATTCAATGGTCTGGTTAATGTACCATGTAGAAAAATGACTGGGGTCGTAAATTGAGGAGGAGGTGTCATAACGTGAAGGAAAGAAACAGAAATGATGGGATTTCGGACAGAGCTTGACGGTCTGTTGAGAAGGTGGGAGGCTTTCGTTAGTGCTCAAGCTTACATTCGTCCTCTAACAACAACGGGAGGCAATTCACATAATGCAGTGGGGTGTGGAAATATATAAATATAAACAAAATTGTTCATTTGAGTGTTAGTGTTCAATGAACGAAGAGTGTTCATTTGATCGTGAGAGGTGCAGTGCAGCCTTGTCTAAGAGATAGCATATTTGAATACTGTAAGAAGCAACGGAGTAATCTGTTTTAAAAGACAATAGTAATGGGGATAATCATAAATGCCAAAACGCATAAAATTAAAAATACAAAGGAAACCGGCTTTTTAAAGAAAAAGCTTTCACACGAAACCGATTGATTTTAATAAACAAACCGTCAAGAAGATGCTTCATGAGTCGAAGAGGGTCGGGAGCATTAATGCCAAATCACATGTTACCGTTTATATGGCAACTGAGGTGGTCATACTGAATCATTTATAGTACATAGTCAAGTAAAAATGTTTATGAAGTCGAATGGTATACGCCAAGATCATCGGCACGTCTTTTCTCATCATGGCGAAAAAACAACTGTGAACCGCCGCAGTTTGTAAATCATCCTGAGACGTTTTGAAAGCGCAAAAACTTACTATCTGGGTCGAACTTCATCTCGGAAAGCTCAAGGCTTTGTGATATAAACCATCGACTAAAGCATGGAATTGCGAGCAGAATGAACCAATATAAGAATGAAGCAATCGTGCATACAGTAAGTATCATGAACCAGAACCACAGTAACACGAAAATCTTCTCGTTGAACATATTGATAACGAGCACACACTGCACCGAATATCGCTGGATGTTGCCCACTTGACGCACCTTAACAAAGCAATGTTGCTTTAGCTATATGAAAAAACTAATGATCGCTTGTCGATCATGTTTAGTGTGCTCAGCACTCTCAAAGTTCTCGAGAGCTCTCTTTGCAACTTTCAATTAAGAAACATGGTCTCCTCGTTGATCACTACTTGGAAGCGAAAAAACAACAATATGCAGGTGCAAAAAATATGTAGCTATAAACAGCAAGCAGAGTATGAGTTGATTTGCACTAGAACAGATGCGCATTGAAAGCAGAAAACGGGTGAACTACTCAGAGTTGAGGTGCAGCATCTGGATTCTGTAAATCCGAACAATGCGGAATGTCCCGTCGATTTATGGGGAAATCACAATCTCTATGCCCTCATATATTTCGTTTCGAAGATACCGTGAAATCGCAGAGAGAGACACGAGGGAAATAGCCAGAGGAACCCCATTCAGTTCCATTTAGAATGTCTTGGATGACACCAATTCCATACCACTCGTATTTGTCGGTGCGAAGAAATCTGAAATACGTTTCAAGAGTTACTTTGAGCTACTTCACATAAGTACCAGCATGCAACGTTCAGTAAGCGGACCTTCTCGATCCCCCCGATCTTTTCATAAAGTCTAAATTTGACGCGTTAAACAAAGCGACCAAAGACCACCTTTTCATTCCTACTTGCGAGATCCGTTGTATTCGCTTGTCGACCCGGATCTGTTTATCACCGAGAAGTTAACGGTCGAACAAACAGATGTCACGAAATTAGCCACATAAAAATGAACTGATTTTAAAATGTATTCATCCTTGCAATATGCATGAGCAAATAATCGCAAATTCGTAAAAATTTAATCTAACCGAGCCCGCATCAAAATGTTAGTGCTGCTGGCATGTTCGCTTGTATGATTTCCCAGAAGTGTTTTACTGAAAAAAGTTTTTTCGAATGTATACCGAGCAAAATCTAGACTTCCTTCAATTTCAACCCCCCCCCTCCAAAAAAAAAACCAAATCTTGGCACCTAATTTAAACATTCGTTGAACTTGTTCCACGAATATGCGCCAATTATTTATGATGAACTCTTCACTTACGCAATTTCCGATTCACAATACTCTTACTTAATAAATAAAAACAATACACTAAAAATCTCACTTCGAAATACGCGTTTAGGGCCAAACAGTAATTATTTCTAACGTTAAGTAAAGAAAACCAACTTATTCAGAATATAGAGCTGAACGATGACATTGACGAGGTAGAGTGCCTTCGTCACCAAGTACATTAGCGAAATAAAAACAGCTGAATAACGAATGTTTAAGAACTTGAGCGTTTTATGCACTTCGATATTTCTTCTGAAAAAAAAAATCATATTTTGAGCTATTTATCGGTTAGCCTTTTTTTAGGTCTCCGTCTATCAGATATAGATGCTCCAGCTAAAGAGGATGAACTGGTCACACTTTCTGTTTCTCCTCTTCGCTTTGGTTTCATCTTATCTTTGCCTACATTCGTTGATTTTGCTATTGTCGCATGCAAGATCAGGTACATGCTAACGTGGAAAAAAAGAGAGTAAAAGCAGAAAACAATGTTGGTATTGGATCGGTGGTCACCGATCGTGGCCGCTACTTTAGATACGGAGAAGAACGTCGCAAGATCGCAAGAATAACTGGAAGATTAAAACAAATTGACTTAAGCAATGCGTTTTGTACATAATACAAGCGAGTACGCTCCAGCGAAGATTTTTGATTATGATGAGTTGCTTGTGCCTCTGTATCTTCGAAAAAAATCATTTGACTATATTAACCAAAATTCAGCAGCACACATCAGCTTTGGTCTCTCATCCTACATGTCGCTTTCAAACTACTCCATCTGCTTAAATCACTGCTCCCTTTTGAACGGGAGATTCTTATATTCTGGATTCCCTAAGGTACCTTCTTCGAGAACGTTGAAATTTCGAATGTGCTGCGAACAATTTACATTAGTTCACCGCTTCATTACACATACACATATATTTGAAAGCTAATTTAAAAATGCAATCAAATGGGTTAAAGAAGGTACCAAAAATAAAACCCCTCTCGATATAAGGGAAGGGAACTGCATTTTTCTCTTTCCAAAAGCCACAGAAATCGAAGCGTCTTTTCTAAAATACGACAAATCTTCAGACAAAACGAAAGTGTTTTGCAGCAAAACGTTATGATAGCAATTTTGTAAAGTTATTTCATTGGCTTCAATTGTCGAAGAAGCTGTTCAATAAACGTTACCTTAGAATCCTTCGATGGAATTTAAGCGCGTTTTGCATATGTTTGGTTAGAGCTGCGATGTTGCGCTCTTTATTCGCCTCCTCCATATTGCCAGGATCCATTGCTTTTTCAACAACTTCATGAATTCGGATCCCTAAACTAACTCAACATTTTACTCAAAAAAATATTTCTTCAGTTATTTTATTTTTTGATCGAAAGTGAACGAAATGTTTTTCTTTTTAGCTAATGTTTTCATTTATTAGACGAATACCTTTGTATTGTCGTAAAGGTAGTCCTCGCCTATCTACTAAATAAAAGATTCGATTCGATTCGATTCGATTCGATTCGATTCGAATACTTTGCGAATTTATGTAAGGTCTTATTTCGCTATTCTCACTCTTTCAAACGCTTATTGATCGATGAGAATTTAAAAAAGTAGTGGATAGCATAAATAGCGAAAAACAGCAATCTTTATCATCTTTGCTATCTGCTCGTGATCCGAAGATATTTGCTAGTTGTCGCATTCAAAAAACTATTCGCTCTTGTTTTGCCAATAAACAGATAAAAGTGATCGGTACTTTTACCCATTTATTGACAAAACCTGGTTTCTTATTGGCAAAAACCAATGGTTTCTACCGTGGTACAGGCAAATCCATTTATTGGCAAGAACCAACAAATGATCAATGGTTTCTACAGTGATTTCTACCCATTTTCATATTTCTTTGGTGTTAATACTACTTTTGCTTGTAGCCAATTTGTTCTTAGATATGCTTTGATAGAAATTAACGATGGTTGCCAAAAACAGAGAAAATCTGTTTGGCAAGAAGACTCGGAGTAAGAGAAAGAATTGGATGAAGTTCGCCAGTGTAAGAGAAACTTGTTTGTAATTTGCCGATAATTGCAGGTGATCACAAGTTTTAAGGTTCTTCCTGATGACAGAAATCACAAAAACTTGTTAGATCCTGTGACAAGTACTAGTCGTTGCTCTCCACCTAGACGTTACTTTTCCAAGCTAAAAAAGTGTAATTGACCTGAGCTCATCGATAAATATTTCCAGAAAATGCTTGGCAAACGGAACAGCGCTGCTTCAAGAAGCAAGAAGAATGGCACCCATTTGTAGTAAGAAAGTTGTCTGTCTGGAGTGTAACGCTCGTCCTCTCGTATGCTCGCAACGTGTATATCGGGCTGCACGTAATACGTATCTTGTGCCCAGCAATAGTTTTCGGCATACTGCAAATAAAATTTTCTAACAATCAGTTACATGAAATCATACCGTCCCTTTGCCAAGCAAAATCTGTGATATTATACATTGAAATTATTTAGCGTTTACGATCGCTATTTCGTCCATTTGGACTGCAAGAAAATTTTGTTATTTAGTGTTCGTTCATCTAAAAGGATAACGTCTTTTTAGCTAAACAAAGTATTCAGTAGAGTAAAGCGATGGTCATGAAGATGTCCTGAAATACGCATAATTAATTAAATGAGCTTCAGCTAAAATTTATTGCGTCACATTCAGTTAGATGTAACGAATAAAATCATTGCAGTAAACTAACGAAGAAATGTCGAAGGAATTTTAACCCATTTTATTTCTCATCCTTGAAATAATTGTTGCAATGGAATAGGAAATTAAATGCAAAGGAGAGATGTGATTGAAAGCGGACTTGCTCCCAGGATCCAGGGAATTTGTTGGGAAACATGCACTCTAGAGGACGACCACCGAACTGCTTGAAGCTGATGAGCACTGCGAATGCGAGCAGGATATTCGGTGTATAGAGGTAATGCAATCGATCAACCGCATCGTCATCTTGTCGCGGCGACAGATAACGAATCATTCCAATTAGACTCTCGATCATCATGATGGCTCTTCGATCTATAGACCAATAAACAGACGAATCACTTCGAATGCCATTGTTCAAGCACTTATAAGGACAAGCGCTGATATAATATTATATAGGATATATGCACATGCGGAAAGGTGAGCAAGTTGCAATGTGAAGTGAGTGTTTTTTTTTCGCATTATGAACTCAACTGAACCATTCATGGATTCTCCTTCCGTACGCCAAATTTCATCCTTATTTGACGGCCATTTTAGGTGCAAGACTTTTGGCTCGTCAACTGCTGATTCAAAACATGTGGGGCCACTGGTTTTGACTACGAGTTGCTATCAAACGACAACGAACACTCACTGATTCGGCATTTAGTAACATGTAGAAATGTAACTGTAAGAGAGAACAAGTACAAAACAATTTATTTCAAATCAACTGCCTCCATACGATTCCCAAACTTTTAGATTCCTTACAGCGTTTGCTCAAAAATTTCTCATATTCTTTCCCACATTTCCTCACATGCGCCTTGCTGACGCCTCTCCGGGAAACTCCGAAATTTGCATATTACCTTCCAGTTCGATGGTAATGGTGGAGGAGGTGTGTATTTCATGCGTAATTGATTTAAAAGCGCCTTTAATATTAGCGCATACAAACAGTTTCGAAACGAAAACAGTGGAACTTCATAGCTTTCAATTGGTATAGCGGTTTCCTCTATAGTGTTTATGCAAATGTGGTTTCATAGCGAGTGATCGAAGTACTTCGAGTGGCGTGAGAAACAGGTCATTAACCGTTTACTATCACAAACCAGAAAGCAATGCAACATACATGCGTAACTAATAGGAAAAGCTATGAACTGGCATACTGGCTGGAAACACTTTCGCAGAGCCGGCATTAAGCAGCCCGCATAGTAAATAAATGACTGAGTTCAAAGGTAGGCAAGCCAGTGCGGAATTAGCAACGCAGTAATTAAGTAAACTGCGCATAAATATATATATATGTATATATATATACATATATATATGTGCAACTTTAGTGAAACTGTGCAACTTTTTGCACGAACGATCGTCGTCGAATTCAGATCGTGTATAGCGAATAGTGGAAGTATGGCTTTCGTTTTGCCAACTTTGGCATCAAACAGAGTATATATCTCCAATGACAAACAACATCGAAATGACCATTAGCTAACATATTTTAGCATTAGACAGTTGAATTGGTGCTCATTGTTAGCCTAAATAGACCATTGCTATTTTTTCCAACTTTCTAAACTACATATTAGTTAAAGTGTTCGGCAATACAGTTGGGATGACCAACTATTTCATGCGATTTCTTTCTCAGAAATGGGAAAAGGAAAAAAAATTTCATTCGCATCACTGAAGACGGATTTATTACCATTTTACGAACAAATAAAATCATATAGGTGCGAATCATATTGCTTTTCCTTCCGTCGAAAACAAAAAACACCTCAATGGCTCGTTCCTTTTGATTATAGTAAGCGATAATAGATCTGCGTTGCTGAAAAACCTCATACATGCCAGCATGTTGTTAGGCATGCAAAGCGTTAGTGTAAACCATATAGCAAATTGTGCCCAGTCAAAAATACACACGAAAAGAATCACTCCATCTAGGAAAATCGGCTGCGCTCTAACATAAGAACGATAGAACTTTTTTACTATATCGGAATTCGGTAGTAATCCAATAGACTGTGACCTATACTTTCTCGTACGGTGAAAAGGTAGGCGAGGAGATGATATGCTGCTCAAAGAGAGAGTTTCGCGAATGATCGGCTGACAATAACAGCAATTTGCGCAACCTGATAAGATGAACGTGTATTACTCCCTTCCATCTTTGATGAGAACCACTATTCGCAGCACTTTTTTTTTACTTCGTCTCATTCACCTGGCAAAGAGGAAACATGAATTTTTCAAACCATGTGAATTTCATGTAGAGTGAGTGATTCTCAGGTTCATTGTGATTTGATGGTTCAAGGCGAGAGCCATGATAGTGCTTTTTGAAAAGAATTAGGTGTTTGTAATTGCTTTGAAATTGAACCCACATCGCACACATGATTTGATTGCACTGTTTAACTAAGACTTCGGAGTAAATCAACTAACATGGCCCTGAAAAATGATAGAAGCATGAAACATGAGTTTCCGGCCGATAAAACATGAACTCATGAACTAAACATTAAGGGGTTCATACTGTATCTTGTCGACATTTGCAAAAATTACGGTTAGCTCTAAATAATAAGGAGTGCATCCTCAAGATCGCTCCATTTCCTCAACTTTTTTTGGGTCGTCCAATGAAGTTTTACCATTAGTGTGAGCTTCACTTCATCTTAAACCGACAGTAATCGTAAAAGAACGTAGTAATATCTTCGTGTATTGGATAATCTGACGACCCCACCCCCTTCCCCATCGTTATGCTGTGGCAAAGATCGCTTACATACTTAATGTGAACGAACACAAAAGTTGCTCGTCGCGTCAAAACCTCGTACAGTCGTAGAAGCTTATATCGATCGAGCGCTACGGATACTGTTTACTTAAAGACAAACAACGTTTGGATTTGCGCGAATAGTGTTATTTTTTTCATTCGACTTCTGGCACGCAAATAAAGGTGCGATTTGGAAGCTTCTTCCAAGGCTGATGTTTACCGATGTCAGCATATAGCAAAATGAAAGCAAATAACAGCGACAGCATATGGACGACCATCCACGTTAAGCAAGCTTTTATGAAAAGAGTTCATTACGAGAATAAAATCGAAAAAGCGAAGAGGAATAAAAGCGGAAAAAAAAGCTTTTGCAAACACCGTTTTGATGAACGCATGAGGTTAAAGCTTGTTTAATTCGTATCGACTGTGGCATGGGAATTTGTGCATTTTCCACCCTATTGATTCCACATGGCTAACGCTATATGATCTCATTTTCGCCGTCTACAATTGCGCGCTGACAATATTTTAGCAAGTGATACAAGTAAGAATACTTCTGCCGTTAGGTAGGTAATTTAAGTAATAAGAGGAGAGGGGGGTTTTAAAAATAGAAAATATTGGAACTACTTAGTGAGAGACATGATTATTGTTGTTTGCTGGACTTAAAATAAGGCGCACGGAATTAAAACTAGATATACTTAAGAAGTTGATAATATTCTATGAAGTGGGGTATTTCCTTCGGGAATCCTTAAAAGAGAAAAAAGAGAAGTTTGAACGCTCACTTTCGTAACATCAATTTTAAAAACTTTACGAACTCTTAAAACTTTCACACAACATATTGCTGCATGAAAGCGAAACGAGCAATGGCCACAAAGTTGCTATATGAAGCAAACAGACGGCACTAAAGCCGCTTAGCGTTACGCATACGATGTAAAACTGTAGGTACACAACGAATTAGCACGCGTTTACTTTTAAGGTTGAAGTTTCCTCTTTTTCACACAAAATTCTAAATTATTTTTCAATGTCCCCCTTACACCTTTCACCTCCCTGCTACATTCCCTTCCTCACTGCCTTGTCAAGACGAACAAAACCTCAAGCTATGCAACTATTCGTTAGAATCAATGAATTTCTTTGTATTTAAGGTGCTAGAAATACACATGGTGGCGACAATTTCATTCGCCACCAATCAGTACCATCCGCAGTA
>JPKZ01002328.1:20471-37687 GCA_000803305.1 Toxocara canis
TCCATTGCTAGCTGCAAAACGCCGTATTAGGGCGTAAGTTGAAATCGGCTACTTTAATGCACCAGAGTTCATTGGCAAAGTAAGTTGTCATCAAATTGTAAACTGTAAAAAATGCCCTTATTCAACGAAATGCAACCTAAAACAAGTTTTGATTTTTTAATCTTCATATTTGCTTTATTTCAAACATGTCTCACCGTTCCATTGAGCACTATGCATCGCCAAATGCGTGTGTCTTTACGCGGGAAAATGTCACTGCTCTTTGGGAAATGTGCGTCGAATCGACCGACGAAATTTCGATTAGAATGCGATCGCTAAAGGTTGATCGTTGATCGGTTTTTCCGTATTGCATAAAACGTCTATCGCTTTTAGCCCTAACATACTTTCAATGTTGAAGTACCGTGCGGTCTATGTCGATAACACCGTTCAAATTGCCTTTCACCTCCAAAGATATTTTTCTTGATTGTGGTGAGGAAATGATCGTAATTTCGTTGGAAATGTTGACATTTTTGGCTGAAAATGGCAGCGTATTATTTTAATTTAAGAACGGTTTTGACAGTACTGTAGCAAATTACAATAAGAAAAACACCAAATTATTAAACCGAGGCAAAAGACCACCCGAAAATATTTGTATTTGTGTTCATGGTTGCTGTACTGTGAAACTGTGCACGGTACTCAATGGGCTAAGGTGCTAGCATTATCTATTGGTTACATAGACTGTTGGTTTGTCGACTGAACGAATTTCAGTTCATTATTTCCATGTTAGCCTTATTGCTTTACAATTTAGCGTCAATCGCGCAAAATCGGCGCGTTTTTTTCGGCTGAGACAAACAGCCTCCATCACATCATTCTCTCCATCGACATTTTTTATATTGCCATTTTTTATTGCTTTTTCCAAACGAGTATACTCTCATACTCTTAGTGTGGCATTGAAATGAATTCTCGACGAGGTGTTTGGATGATTTGCGCTCTAGTATATCGTTAAGGTAAAATTGTTGATGGCATTTTGAGATACTCAAGTACGGTCGGTTTCATTGAAAATTGACTGCGGGCGGTACGTAACAGTTGTCCCAATCGGACCACTCGTAGATCAACTGTTGACTACGGTATACAAATGTGAATTAAACAGAAAGATGTTCGTCAACAACAGCAGAATGGTATCGTATTTCTCCAACTGTAATGTTGCGCATTATGCGGGAGGGAATCTATGTGTTAGTGTGGTGAGGGAGTTAAAAAATTTTTTTTCGACCGAGCACCCCCTCCCCTTCATCCTTTAGCCCCTTCGAGTTAGAAATACCCTCGGGTTGATAATTATCATGTTATGCGAACCACGTCGAACAGTGTAATGAACGAGTTCGGAAGTATGATATGCGGCAAAGGGTGGCTTGATTTTGCGAACTAGTTGAGTTTTTACAGAGATGGTGTTCAGAGCCATTTTTGCTAATAATCTTTAAGTGAACCGTTTCAATGATGCTTTTGCGTTCGCAGTATTTTGTTATTTCTCGGTATATGGGGTGTCGGTGAAAATTCGTTGGCATCTTTTTCTGGTACTATAAGCGTTAAAATTGGAAGCAAAATTGCATCTTTCATTTCTCTTGCGTTCGCTCTCCTCACAAGTAAAAATCGACTTTCATTTTCGTCTCGATTTATGATTGTCGGGAATAGCAGTAAGATGCCGCTGAAGCGAAGTTCCAAAGGACTATGTATATACATATAAATTTATAGTATATATATATATATAGTATGTATGTACATATGTGCTTATAGTATACATAGTATATGTAGTATATATATATATATATATACATATACTACATATACATATATATATGTGAATATATATTTAAATAGACCGGAATAGCTCGTTAGGTAGTCGTTTCTGGATGTGTATATAGTTTTAAGGAATTAGTCTCTTATCTGTGAGAGTCAACCAGATCGAACTGATTACTGTTTGATTAGAGCCGCAATGTAAACGACGAACCGGTGCGCAAATGTGGATATCTGCATTCCACGTTATGAAATAGCATCTCCTAGGTGGCTGTTGTAAAATGATCTCGTAGACTGTTACTTAATAACTTTTGCGTGGAAATGTTCGTCCTCTTGCGATAAAGAAATCCGCATTACTCAAAAATGAAGAACTTTGAGGTTCCTCAAGCATGACCTTGAGGTTTAGAAAGGTGATTTTAGAAGCCTTAACGCAGAATGGGGCCAGAAAGTTACTTTCAAAATTTCTTTCGATAATGCTTAATGGATTTGGCGTTGAAATGCGGGCATACTGATAAACGGGTCATGCGTGTATAGTGTAAGACTTCTTTTAAAATAGTCAACCCGCCGCATTGGAACAACTTCCCAATGGGAACCGAGCGTCGTTGGAAGCGAATAACTCATAAATTGTTAATGGTAATGCGTGGTTTTAGCGGAACCGAGCTTCGTGTAATGATCGTGACTTCATCACAAGCGAAGGCGCCCTCATCGTTGGGCTCGAGTTCCGAGCATCGTGCTGTCTACTCGGCGGCGGGCAATGCGAACGACACTAACACTAACCAACCGTTCACTCCTCGGTTGCCGTCATCACTTTTCTCTCAGGTAAGTAAACATTACTGCTAAAATTTCGATACTAATTGGGCGCCCGTGATTGTAACTTTGATCTGCTTTGATGGGTGGGTGGGTGGATAGTGTTTTCCTCTATTTGTGGAAGATAAAGCTTTAGAACCCCGTTGGAGAACAGCTGTTTCGCTTTTGTATTACTGCCTACGCCGACCTTCCCTTCTGTAACCGTTCCTTACGTCATAAGTACCTCTCGCCGTTCAGTGCCACTCATATTCGTAAATATGATTGGTTTTGTGTCCAGTTGGGGGCTCAGAGTAGAAATTTCATGAAGCCAAAGATGCATTTTGCGCTGATCGTTGGGAATACCCTTTATCGATAAACTAGGAGCTTGTTGTCGGTACTCTTGTTGGATCTGCGTATTCCGCGATAGCGTTTCTGTGGTAGCCTGCATTGGTGTTAACCGATGTTAAGTCGCTTAGAGGTGTTGAGTGGAGAAGACAAAAAAGTGCATACGCTCGTGTTTTATGGCGCCTGAAAAAAAAAACCCTCACCACTGTGAATCATTTTGTGACCAACCGGCTTGATTGGATGCTCTCTAGTGCGCAACGCACTTCCGTGGGCATTGTGTGGATGTGCGCCCCTCATCTACTCATTTCTTACATCTTAAATATATGCATTTTAAAAGTATATATAAATATGTATATAAATATGTATGTATATATTCATATATATATATATATATATAATATGTGTAGTCAAGTGAGGAACAAATTTAAGAGCGTTCGATGAATTCAAAGAAAATGAATTCTTAGTATGGAGGAAATTAAATTCCCCATTAAGCTCCTTGTACTGAATATAGAAGAGTTTTCAAGAACGTAGATGGAATTTTAAAATTAATGGAATCTCGCCGTTCGATGCCATCTTTCCGATAGTGGTCATGATTAGCCAAAAATGAGTCAGTTTTAAAACACCGAAGTATTGACTCATTTGTTGGTGTACTTGACTAAATACTTTGCAGTTATTTCGAGCAGATGAAAGAAGAACCTTCCGATGTTTACTTTTCCTTTATAATCATTAAAAGTGGTAGCTTATGTGAGATTGAAAACATTAAAATGACTTTCATTATTTGAATTTTGAAATCTTATAGTCAGTTCGAAAATGAACGATGTATATGGTCGCCGCATTTATTGAGTGTTTTCTATTAGGGGCCCCATCGACGTGTAACGTCGATGTATGCCGATCGTTCGTGGGGAATGGATTCGGTGCATTCGAGTCCGATTATGAGGGGCGTACCTCCGGGTTCGGGTTCATCCCCATCGAGCACTCTCTCTGCTCGCATCGACGGTACGCTACCCTCTCGCGCTACTGTATCGTGGACTAGAACCAAGGTAAATTTACATTTTCCTTACTGCATCGGCCATTTCAAATTTATGACCTAGCAAGTACTATGAAGTCGGGTCTCGTTTCCGTCCGTTTGTTCGCTCACTTTCTTTCCTTAAAATTGTCTTGCCCCTTATCCTCCCGTCAGCGGATGTTACTCATTTGTTTCGCTGATCATAACACTGAACTCACCACGCCTTATTTGACCTTACATGAGTCGGCAACGCCAAACTTGAGTCCATTAAAGAGATCTTAGGTTGTAATGCCGTAGAGTAGAATGGAATAGTGGCTTTAAGTGTTTGTAAAATTGTTTTTTTCGCTATGTTTATAAAAAGCGAGTTTTTCTTTCGGCCGTGGAGTGATTCAATTGTTGAAGAAGGTCGAGTTTCTGTGAACGCCTCACCATTTTGCTTTCATCTTTTAAACGCCAAAGCTGTGAGATGTCCTCTATTTGGCGAATTAAAAAAGGGAAAATGACTATAAGTGGCAGTTGTTCATATTGTTTACCTTTATGCCCAATTTCTTCGTTTTCTTTTCTCGTTGATTGCCTATGGGTTTTGGCAATCATAGCCGCTCGCATGCATAAGATTCGATATAAGAAGATGAAGGTTGCTGGGAATTTTGAGATTTTTGGGGAATTCTAAGGAAACTTTGGATAGAGAAAATTTTCTAAGACATCTGTTTAAAATTCGTGAATTTCTTGAATTTTCCTTCTAATTTTTCTGAACCATATAATGGGAGAACAACACATGGAAGTATTTTTGATGAACAACATCTTTTCCGTTCTTCATCAAGGTAAAGCGAATTTAAGGTGAACGATCAGAACGGTCGTATAAACGCGCTTCTGGAAGAGATGCGACCATCATCATCAAACAGCATCTCACGAAATCAGCTGATGTCTCCATCAAATGGAGCAACCTATCGTCCATATGCGGTTGAACCGAATCGTATTCGATCAGCTCTTTCGCAAGACGATTTCTCCTATCGATTCCGCAATCCTGTACTCGATTCTGGCTCATCATTCACGAGCAACAGTTACAGTACTTGCGTTCCTCGATCAAATGATTATTATAGGTAATTCGAGCTGCTATTTACTCCTCAGCAATCCAGATAGAAACTCTTTTTGTATTAAATGGGATCCCAGCTTTCACAACTCTTTTTCCTTAACCGTTTTAATGTATGCTAATGCATAATCTTTTTCCCGTTTTTCTCAGCTAAAAATGAGGGCCAAATTTGGTTTTAGAAATTTTTCTTTTGTAAACTTAAAGTATAATTTATATGACTCTTACCTCTTGAATTACATGGCTTTCGATTGTATGGAGAGTGAAAGAGGGTGCTGATCCATTGAATAATGTGCCATTATAAAGCGGTTCATAGGCTAAAAGACCCCCAACTTAATTTTTTGAGAAACATTTTCGTTCTTAAAAACAAGAAAAAATCTTAAAATTTTTGAAGGGCTTTCGTCACGTAGAGTTCTTTTCCATCAGTGAATGCAACCATAACTAATTTCTTGTGCATGACTCTCGCATAAGATGTCCATCTCATGCAGTTGTGGGTTATCTTCAAAATGACTTTTACGTGATGCAACATGCTGCCTGTACATCAGCTTTTTGGCTTTTCTGAATGGTTTCACATCCGAGAGGAATGACCGCAGATCATCGCAAGTTCCCATCCACGGTTTTCACTTTTTCTCAGTCAAGGGATTTTCTAATTTGTTCTTGAAAAACAGTTTCAAAAGGGAAAAAATTTTGTTATAGGGATGAGAGTTTCTGTTTGATAGTACGAAATGACCGAAGGGTATCATTCTGTGACATTATAGAAATTCACTACATGTTTTTCATGAATAGTAAGTAACAAATGAAGAGGTAAGCGTTAAATATGGTGTTAAGGGAAATCTAAATTTAGTAAATGGTGCGGCACAGTAGCGCAAAGCACAATCTTTCATCTGCATTGGCACTGATCGATATTACAGTCGCAAATGATCATTATTTGTTCCGCATAAAAATGATATTATTTTCTCTTTGATATTGTCTATTTATTATTAGTTGTAATAGGTACTTTTTTTTTTTTCTTTACAGAAATCGATGCCTTATCACTGATTGGTCCTTTTTATCATATATTTCGTCTTTTCGACGTTTTTTTTTTCTTCCTTGCAACTTTCATGATTGTTCTACAACTCGGGCTAGTTCGCGGTATTGCATATCACTTACTTAGTCGACAGATATTGAAATGAAGAGAATATTTGTAGGGATCGTTTTGATTATCTAAAAGAATTTTTTTTTAATTTTGATTTTTTTGTTTTATTCAATTTTTATTTTTATTTTTAATTTTATTTATTAGAATTTGTTCATTTTAATTTATTAAAAGAATTTATTCATTGAATTCTAAAAGAATCTAAAAAAATTTTTTTGTTTTGAATTTTTATGTAATTTATAATTAGGAGAATTTTTGCATATGCGTTATTTAGTTGTTTGAAAATAAAAAAAGCAATGCATTTCGCTCCTGATGATGATCAATAATTGGCCTCATTTTGAGTGGATGGCTGTGAATGCGATCAAAAGGCGTTAATGTTGTACTAATTCGTTTTGTAATCTAAAATTTTCTCATTCGTACGTTCCCCGTTAATGGGTTTTTTTTCTTGTTGGAATCGGCAAATTACTTTGTCCACAATAACTTCAAATTATGAAAACTGTTCGCTTCATTTTTCGCATTTCCTTTTTTTTCGTAAAAATTTTTCTTTATTTCTTCAAAAATTTTTCTCATGCAAAAGCGGAACTTAGTCGAAGAAAAAAAAGAGGATTTTTAGCGTTCTTTTCTCCTCGATGAACCAAATGAACTTTAAAGATTTTTCCCCCGTTCCACGATAAAAAATTCTCCCGCTGGTTCCACGACGCTCATTCTTCAACTCTTTTGTTTTAATGAATTGGCGCTTAATTGCCTAAAAGGTTTGACAACAATAACTGATCTAAGATCTCTAAAATCAAGCGGATGGTAAACTACGAAAGAATAATGGAAAGATGAGGCGGAATCTGCATAAGGGTCATCTCATTGATCCTTTGATATGGCGTTGCGGAATATCTCGTGAATAGATCAGCTTACTCGATCTGAAGCTGACTGCCTTGGGCATAAGAATGAAAGCCAGTAGTAGTTCTCTGCAGCTCTGACCAGCGTCATGATGACCTCTGATATTGCTTTGGCTTTTATTGGATCATTATTGAAGCTGGCTACTTTCACAGACATGAAGATAAAAGTTGAGGTTTTCAGGCCAGTCCTAGAAGCTAGTTCACGGATCTCACCAAGTGCGTTGGACAGCAAAAGGTTGGAAAGGTTCGAATCACCGCCAGTTCCGGCAAAAGATTTTCGAAATGGCCAAGCGAAAGGTGGAACAGAAGGAAGACCGACAACGGTGAGATTAGCATCACCCGACTCGTGGATGCGCAACCGTGATACACGTCCAATCTCGCCTTCCGTTCCGCACACTTTCAGTCCACGTTGGCGACGCTCTGCACTTGCTTATCCAGAGGTTTGGTTTTGCTTCAATAACCCTGTGCAGCATATCATTCGCCTTGTAATTGAAGAAAAAAAACCATGATTGCGAAATTAATCGTGGATTATTTAAATGGGCAATTATTTAGTAAAATGTGTGGTTGGAGTGATGTCCGATTTTGATGCATTTTGGTTCTTAGAGTTCCGAAGCGGGACCGCCATGCTGTGTGGGGTCTTAGTTTCACCTATTCTATTGCTCCGCGTGTATTCGTCTGACCTCCCTTACTCCTTCGTTATATGGTGCGCACCGTCAGAACTCTGGTTGCCACCGTAGATTGCCTCTATTGCCTCTGTCGGATTTATCTTCACCACAGCGCTGTGTAGTCGCAGAAATCCACTCTCCTCCCCTTATTCCGTTCCCGACCATGCGGCGAACCATTGCTCACCAAACCTTTTCGCCTTCGCGCCTGTCCGTTGTGTGTTTGGTCGACCGCATGCATATTTGCGTTCGGTGGACCGCAAGGCACTTCGGTGTCTTGCGGTCCACCTGTTGTCAGTGATGCAAGCTACGTACCATGCCCGTTCACTTTTCGGCTATAGAGTTCCTGGACTACGTTAGCAGCTTCCATACGACTTCGGATCTCCTCGGAGATAATATGGTCACGGAGGGATATCTTACATATTCTGTGTTTCCTTTAAATCACAGCCAATTTTACTTCATCAGTTTTCATTGTCGACCTAGTAGTCCGGTCTTTATACCGTGGCAGGTAGGACTATGGATTGGAACAACTCGGGTGTTTCCATCGATATGCCGTTGTCAAGAGGAGTGTAGTTTCTATTGTAAGGAGTATAGTTTGATAATTGTATTGTCAAGCATATTATCAAGGAATATTGTCAAGGAGTACTGTCAAGAGGAGTATAGACTCGATACTTGACAATGCAGCTCTTCTACGTCTACTGTTTTCGCATTCCAAAGTTATCGGCAGAATTCGGCGCATTTACTAAGTACACGTACTTTCCAACTTCTTCGATGTCTCGGTCGTCGAAGCATATCGTCAGTGAGAGACTGAAACTGGTTCCGCACCCACTTCTTTTTGAATAGAATCATTTCGAATCCGGTGTTCTTCGATTCATTGAAACTGCTCGAGTTTATTCTGCAGTTCTATTGCGTTAGCAGTGACATCGTAGTCGTCCCTAAAGATTAAATGTGTCACTTGCTCGCCGCCGATAGAGATGCCTTCTCATCCGTCGAGATTGCTGAAGGCGGCCTCCAGAGTAACCGCGAAAAGCTTCGATGAGACTGTATCGCCTTGGCATAATTTTTTTTACAAATACTGATATGGCAATGGTTGTTAAGAAATTCGATTTATGTGCTGCAATTGTTGTTCAATTATTATAGCAGACTAGGGCATTGTGCAATGATATCGCCTCTATTTATCCGTTGAATACCGCGTTTACCTCCACCGAATCGAACGCTTTTCTTATAATTAACGAATGCGAGACATGATGTATTTGAAACATCTTGCGTTTTTCTGCTATCTGCCCGAACGGGGATCGTTGGGTGTCCTTCCAGGAAAACCTACCTGCTTCTTACTTGTGAACATGTCGAACTCTTTGGTGAGACAATCCGCAAATTGTTCCCGTGAAAATCCTGTAATTTGGAGATAGCAATGTGATTGGCAGGTAGTTGCTGAACTATTTAGGACCATCTTGCTGCATTAGTAGTGTTGATTTTGAAGAACTCGATACAAGAGGTTTTCTTTTTTTTTCCTTTAGTATCTGCTAAAACGAGACGCAGGTACTTCGAAAAGCTGTATTGCTCCAGGTTTCAGATGTTCGGGAAGAATTTTATCATTTCCTGGGCACTTATCTATGTTTAGTTCTGTAACTGCTGATTACACTTCATACACGTGATCTCTGGCAAGTAGATGACAAAATTGCAGATTTTGTTAAAGCGGCTTCCAATTGCTCGCTCGCATTTCTTTCTCTGATCCAAGCTACTTTCTAGCTACTTTTTTGATGGCATTTTTTTCATATTGCTTTTTTTCTGTTCATGCGATCGGAACGACAGAGTCATAGGAGTGCGACAGTTCTTTGGAGAAATTCTCGTTCGGCTTTTACTGTTCGTCAACTCAATCGATTGAACGTTCGTTATGCTTTGGAAATGAAGCAATTATTGCGTCGAAATCGCATTGGAAGAATAAAAAGAAGAATAATCTTTATTCACATGAATAAAGAAGACTATACGCAGCAGTAAGTTATATAACAAAACAGTACCGACATAAGTGCGAGCAAACGTGTAGATGAATTGCGCGTATGTACGGGAAAGAAACGCATGTAATGAGCAAGGAATAGCCAGAAAATGAGTTGCATATGTGTACATACAAAAGCAAAATCATTCTGCATAAGACAGTAGACAAATCGTACGAATATGGGATGTAAATCAATAATTGAAATGAGCAATTGTTCTGAGGTCAGGTGAGTCGAGGTGGTTCGTGAACACAGAAAGATTCTGCGCGTCAGAGATTCTACCAGGAAATTCATTCCAAACACGGATTGCTTTGAATTGGAAGCAATGGGAGAGACTCTTCACAGAACAGGTTTTGCGTGCAAATTGATAACGACGGGATCGACGTTCATGCTGATCAAGAAGCGTAAATAGATTGTTTGGGGGTATATCAGAGAAACCTCTGCCAATTTTGAAGCACAGAGTCAGGTCAAATTTAAGTCGGCAATACTGCAGAGGTTCGAGATCGAATATCTTCAACCTAACCATATAATCAGATGTACATGGCTCTATGAACGATTTTGCGAAATGCCATACGAGATGGAGTACGCTTTTGATCGGCTTCGCGCTCAAAGCTGCTTCGAGGTCGTCGATAAAACTTTCTGGTTCGTTGTCTTCAGTCCGCAAAGTGCGTTTGTAAGGTTCTTCGAGTTTCAGCAGTCGCTGGTTTTGCAGTTTCAATTCTAGATCAGCTGAATATCGTGAGAGCACTTTTTGTCTTGATGCTTGTTTCACTATGTGCGCAGCGCGTTCGGTTCTTGCTGTGTTGTGAAGAGCTTTCCCCAACACTATCTCTTCATCGCTATTTCAGCTCTCCAAAAGTTCCTTCGTCCATCTCGTTTCGCAAATTCCGACAGCGTCCGCCTTGATCTTCGTCAGCTGCTGAAGATATACGTCCATCTGTTGATAATATAAGTGGCGATTGCTATGCTGACGAATCCATGGGGAATTTGCTGCTTCTTCGTTACACCGGATGTGTATTTCTCATGCGAGATTGACTCAGTCTTTTGCAACCTCCTCAGTTCGTTTCATTTCCTTTGAAGAGTTTCTTCGGAGGAGAATTTTGCAACAATTTATTTGAGTAACTAGCTGTCGTGTCCTATCGTTGCATCCGCCGGAAAGATTGATCTTCATTCAGCGATCCCGAAAGTCTTGCATTAATCTCGAGTCGTTGAGCATCTAAAACCATCTTTTAGAGATTGATATGCCACCACCGGACACAGCCATACCCTGTTGAACCTCGTCGCTAGATTGTTCGCGATTTCTTATTCAATATGTTCGCAGCAAAAGTCATACCTGACAGCTATTCCTATGTCGACAACTCAGGGACGCGCCAGACGACTGCTAGCTAAGCACACTGGCGTGGGTACCAGTAAAATCTCAACCAAGACACTCGTCTTCGGCATGACAAGTGATAAACTGATACCACTCAAAGCATGCATGGATGAGCACTACGCCAGCGCACCTAGAACGGCACCGAGATGTTCCGTCAAGGGAAAATGCACCACCGTAAGGGTCCTCTTGAGAAAGCGGTTTTTTTTCGTTTAAAGACGAATGTCCTAGTTGAGATTATATTGGTGCCCATGCCCTCCCTGGCCGAAGACTATCCATGTTACCCATCAGGTGGGAATAAGGGGAGGTCTGAGGGTTGACATTTATGTGATTTGATCCGTACAGTATTGCCCTAATCGTGTCTGCTTGTTCTTATGTTTTGTTCGTAAATTATGTTATGGTCAGTGGATGTTTATTAGGGAAGCGGATAAGGAAGACGAGAGGAATAAGTATTTTCATGTAGTGCACCGCTGTGAATTCTTCATGAGTACTGCATCGTTGGCACCAATCAATCTTATTTTAATTACTACGTACGCATACATACATTCCCCAGTTGTAGTTAATGTGACCTTATGCATATGAGTGAGAACGGTTCGATCGTTGACGTAGGTCGGCATTTGTAGTGTACTACCGTTTGAGCTTACGCTGCCTATAGCTGTAGGTGATGACAAACAGGATATATGCAGCATCCAAAATCATATGTTTAAATAATGAGCTGCGATAATTTTTAAAAGGATCACTTGTTTATCAGTACTTATCACTTATCACATATTTTTTCGGCTTTATCGATCTCTAATCGCTAAACGTTTAGCCTAGATGAGCTTTATGTCTTTGTTTTAGTACAATTTGCCACCAGAAGTTACGAAAGAGGAGACGGAAAGCGGAGTGTGCAGTTCACATGAAACGCTTTATACCTCAAACAACGGTGAGAGAACACCTGCAAAGACGGCAAACGCTAACGCGAAAGCCATCAGAATGAGAAACGATGCGCCATTCTATAAGGTTGGCGTCATTTAGTTGAACGAATGAATAAGTAATTTCTTTATTAAACAATTCCATATTGACTATCGATATGAAGACAGAAGAAGTAATGCGTTTAGATGCAACATAACAAAGTGGTTTTACGGTAGAAACTGTTTGAATGCTTTACGGTAGGAGATATTCATAATACGGTAGAAGATACTCAGAATAACACAGTGGGATACTTCAGAGTTGATTTTCTCTTTTTCATTTCTTTTCATAGCCCATTATTGATTGAATTGGCTTAAGTTTGCCTGGTGAAAAGAAAGCAAAAATTATGCTTACTTCTTTATCCCGTTTTTTTTGCTTTTCAAATCCAAAACAATGATGATTTTTGGGTGGGAATAAAATGTTTTTAAAATGCCATTTTCTTTGCATAATATTCGCATTCCCACTGGAATAATTGTCCTGATCGCTTCAATCAACCATCCAATAAAAAGAAGTTTTCGAACTTTTTCCAATGCATCTGTAAAATTGTTTGTGAACTATGATCATTGTTCGCTTTTTTTTTTCGAGCGCATATTCCATCATAAAAAGATGAACGGCTGTTGAAGCTTTTAGGATGAATTATTGAAAATACCTTTAGGCATTTTTATCTTTTAAGCTGGCTTTTATGTTAATTTTTATCACGTTATCTCGAGGTTTTTTTTTTAAATCGCTGTTAGGGTATTTCAAATTGACCCTAAATCAGATGCGCATTCTATTCAAGAATTCGAAAGAAACGAAAGACAGCATTTTTCTGAAAATTTTATATCATTCGCTTCTTTCCATGAAACCAAAATCATCGATTATTAATGCAAAAGTGCTCTGCTGTTATGATTATGGAGTTGTGTTGATATCACCTGAGTTGCCGAACGGATTCTGTCGGACAAGGGGATCTCGAAATGCGATCGTCGATGAATTTCCGACCATAAAATCTGCGAACGTTATCGATAAGCGCTTTTCTAGCTTTCTTCAGTCATCTGATTTTTTTTTTTCGATGATCCACCGATGTCAGTGCTAGTTTAGACCGTATCCGTTCAAGAAGGCGAATTTTTGAGCTTTTATAGGACGCAACGAAACGATATGCGGGTAGCAATTGGGAAAAACAGTTCGACGACGAAGCTAATGCTGCGGTTACAAAATGTGCAGCTAATAATGGTTAGTTACTCTTCCAAACACAACAACCTATTCAACGATATATTTGCACATAAGAAGAAAATATTTAGCCACATTGTATAGAAGGAATTTTTTTATAATGCAAAGAATATTCATTTTTTGCAGCCGAAATCGACGTACTTAATCTTAAAGACAGGCATGTATTGCCAGGGTTTCGGCCCTCCGATCGTAATTTTCATATTTATGGTACTCATTATTAATAAGAACTTTATGAGTATTTATTTCATATCTCTTTTTTTTGGTAAAATTCTTCACGAATGTCTACTAAAATTTTTTCGTGCTTTTAAATTTGTACCAATGAGCACTTTGACTCGATCTTTCTAAAATAGGCGCTTAGGAAGTGCTTGCATGAGCATTAGTCGTTATCTTTAGCTGCTTGAAGAATGAATTTTTTTTTTCTTCTTGTAAGAGTGCATTCGTGAATGCTTTTGGTGACTTTATGGATTCATTATCGTCTACCTTAATTGCTTGATAAATGTTTTACGCTAAGTAGTTCCAGTGGATATTCACTATGACATTTGCAGCAATAATTGAAGCAATCATTTCGCGAATTTTTTTAAACTGTTGCCATATGTTAAGCAGCTTTTGACATGCGGCTCCGGGTGATAGAACGCATAGCTGGCGGCTTATTTATGCAGAAGATAGCGCCAACCCTCGAGTGGGAATTCCGTTTTAGCATTTTGATTTTTTTCGGGGAGGGGAGGGATGGAGGAGGAGGCTGCGATTTGAGGAAAAGAGGGAGCGAGCTTGTACGAGGCGGTTCTTCCAGAGGCGGAGGGGAGATGACTGAATTCAATGATGTGGAGAGGTAAGGGACCGAATTTGGGGAGCTTTATATGAGACGGTCTGGTCTAAGGGAGAAGAGGAACTAAATTCTCAAGATTTACGATGCTTGTGTTTAGCGATTTTTTCATCTTTTTCATCAACGTGACCCGAGTTTATTTATTTCTCTTCACTCAAGTTTATTTACTTGTTGCCTTCTCAAGTTGTTCACCTCCTTTTCAATAATTTCAAAATCCTGGCTGGAAGACAGCTTAATCGAAAACATCAGAGACAAATAAAAGGAACTCTGTATCAAGCTTTCGTATATTCCCGAGCACGAGCCCCTCGTGTCACCGATTGCAGTGAAAACTCGCTGCCTTTCACCTTCGATTTCAAGAATCGCATGTCGATGCTCTTCGTAAAATTAGTTTCTCTACGAAGAGGATTGCATTCAGCTCGCTGAACTGGAAACTCGCTGTTAGCTAGTGAATGCGAAATGAGTTATGAATCGTTTCGTATTCATGTGTGAGCCGTGCACTCGACCAAGAGCACTAAGCGATAGAGCTTCGACGGTACTGAAAGCTGAAGTGAATATAATGAGAGCTGTATAGCATGGAGTGTTTCGATCATTTCACACTCACAAATTCTATGGTAGTTCGCAGTAAATTTTATGATTTCCTCTACACAGCCGGTTTGCGGATACGACAAATAATGAATGTGATAAAGTTATCGATTGTTTGGGTGGGTGACACTTTAGACTGTGTACTCGTTATCTGTTGTTTTTCAGCTTTTCTTATGTATCGTAGTTGTAGTTACGTTTTATTTACTTCAAATGGGACATCATTTGCACTATGTTATTCGTTCAAAGTAATAAGTAGTACTACTAATACATAGTCCATCGTTCTTTATAATAACTTGAAATTCAAAATTATAGTGATGCACCATCTTTTACATCGGTAAAGAGTACTGCAGTAGTGTATCATCGTTTACGGCAATTACAAACTTATAGTTTTTTGTGATAATCAGTAAAACACGACAGCAATACGTTACGGTTTGCAGCAGTGGATCGAAGCAACGATAGCATGTCTATATCGAATTCATCGTCATTTGAGCGATTCACCGCACGACATGCTTCTTTCATGGCTGCGATATCGGGCAATGAACGACGCGGGGCTCAGGATGATGAGAAGCGATCCTCAAAAGAGGGTATCGACTTTTTTAAAAAGTTATACCAAAGAATAATCGCTGCAAGATGAGGCCACCCTTAAATATGTACTGTTTCAACCGCATAGCCGCAGTATAATCGCACGCTGAATACAAGCTGTTTCTTGCTGATTAGAGAGTTGATGATGTTTTGCTGTTTTGGGACGTTAATTTGGTTAGTACTTAAACTGCATCGATCAACCCTACCTTTGAAATGCTATTTTTCTTTATGACAGCAGAAGAAGAAAACTATTTCTTCCTCATGAAATCACACTTTCATTGTGTGCATGATATACTTGTTGTTGACCGACGAGGATACTTACAACAAGTCAAATTTCATTAACGAAATATTTTTCACCTCCTCGGTCTCCCCTCGCCCAAAAAAACTAATTTTTATCTCTATCAAGCTATTTCCATAAGAAGGGGGCGTATTTCTTCGAATTTTTTCCTCCACTTCTAAATTATTCGATCCGTGTAATGGAAATAGCAAAATTTCATGGAAACACGGTCCACCCCTTCATGTTGTTCTCAACAAAAGAGACGCAATAAATATTGTATCATCGAACAAAATATGTGACAGTTGGTGAAGAAAAAACGATATATGGTTTGTGGGACAAGGAAAGATGGTAATTTGAACTGAACCTATTGGTAGGGTCTGAATTACTAGCTTGACCGCTCCTCTCTGGACTTTCGAAACGTGTTTAAGTCGGTGGTGAAACGTGAATCCGTATCGGATTGCTTTTTCCATTGATCAGATCGCCGAAAAATAAATCTTTAAGAAATGATTTTTGTGAGCGGTCAATTAAATTAAATGTACGAATTCTGTTTATTCGTGGATAGTTTATAAAATCGGTGCGTAACGGTGTCAAAGCGCATATCATTCCATCCAACTGGTATCGGTTCCACATGTTTTGTTTCTAGGTTAAGTGTAAGTAGTTGTTGAGATAGATACAAATCAGAATTGGGCATGGTATCGCTTGTGGTTCGAGAACTGTATCGCTGTATTATGTTCTTTCTGACAAGTTTTTACAGAAGTAGACTGTGTTGAATTTTTTTTGCCGACATTTGTAAACAGCTGACAAAAGTCTTTCAGCAAAACATTTTAGAGAAAGTGCGACTTTCTTTTTTTTTTTCAACATCGTTGTCTTCCGATAAGTTATGTGGTTGCAGACGTTACTGTGTTTTGCCGTGTAACGGTGTGTGATAGTGTTGTGTCACATCGCTGTTCTATCTCAGTTACTCTATTTCCGTTTCTTCGGACAAATTTTTAACAAATAATTTCGGGAGTTCTATGTATTCAGTTCTTGGGAGTAGTTAATGATAGTTACCGAAATAAAAGCTCTTTCTTCTTCCAAAAAAACATAAATCACTCTTTGATCTTCTTTCCTTTTTTGCTCATTTCCTTCCATTCTCCTTATAAGCTAAATGCATGCTTTCTTTTAGCAGCAAATCAATCGCTGTCTTCCATCTTGACGGCTGCCATGCATCCTTCTCTAATAAGGGCATCAGCCGTTGGCAACCCACTGAGAACCCCACCTTCCTACGTGCTAAGTGGGACGATAGGGGGTACATCACCGCCAAACGAAAAACGAGCATTTCAAGCGAAACCACCTCAATCGCGGCATACCCACCGATTGCTATGTACGTCAAGAAACAACGAGAAGGTTTCTCCGTTACCGTATGAATGCTCATCGAACGTAAGATTGAATGCATATGAAGAGAGAGAGAAAACAGAAATGGGACCATTCTGTTGCTTGGAACAGATCGCAACAGCGAATAATTATTTGCGTATGTCAAAGAGGAACAAGAGTGCTTCTCTAAGACTTAGCGCTCCAACGCTTCCACCACCATCACCAGTCGATGAATTTTCTTCAACGGAACAACAACAAGCAGAACCGCCACCGAAACCACCACGTGATCTTCGTAGACGTACGATGCATGGTTGGTGCTACTTCTAGATGCATGCATTCCTCGTGTCCGATTTTTTTCGGTAATACTTCTAAAAACAGGCGTTCTTGATGTCGGATGCAGTCTCAGTTTT
>JPKZ01002328.1:57905-69553 GCA_000803305.1 Toxocara canis
TATTTTTTCTCATTCTTCTGCATCCATCCTCTTTTATTTCGTTCAGCAAGGCATACTGAAATCGTTTGATTAGGTTTCCGCCTGTCGCATTGATCACGGCTGCGGATTCTTTATTTTATTCAATTACTTTTACCGCTTGGACGAAGAGTAATTGTTAAGCGGTCGTTACAGATGCTAGTTAGTTGTCTCGGCAATGGTTCATATCTTTGGCAAAAACTTTGTCAGTCTAGTGAGAGAATTCTATAAGATGTTCTATCGATTCGATTTGTTGGCAAAACTTTGTCAGTCTAGTGAGAGAATTCTATAAGATGTTCTATCGATTCGATTTGTTGGCAAAACTTTGTCAGTCTAGTGAGAGAATTCTATAAGATGTTCTATCGATTCGATTTGTTGGCAAAACTTTGTCAGTCTAGTGAGAGAATTCTATAAGATGTTCTATCGATTCGATTTGTTGGCAAAACTTTGTCAGTCTAGTGAGAGAATTCTATAAGATGTTCTATCGATTCGATTTGTTGGCAAAATTACTTTTCCGATCCGAACGTTACTTTCTTTTGTATTGAACTATGAGATTGCCGGCAAAAAAAAATGTAGCTGGGATACTTTATCTTTCTTTCTATCTTTTTTTTTTTCTGGAATGGTTTTCTTTTCTTTGTCACCGGCGATAGCACGTTCTGAGCTCGTAATATCGTTTAGGCAAGTGAGAGCAACGGTTTTGTGATGTCCTAATTTCAGTTGTCTCTTTTTTTAAATGAATGAATCCATATCGCAGAGGGAAATATTTGAAAGTGTATAAAGAGCAAGCATTTGAAAAATTATTTAAAAAAGCAAGCAAATGTAATTTTCCGCATCTCATCAGTGAAAATGGGCTTTTTTTCTCGTTTTTTTTCCCCCCCCCCTTCCTCAATACAATCCTGTCATTTGCGCCAATTTTTCTACGTCTCTCTTCGTACTTATCATCAATTTTTTTGTGTTTATAATTACGCCTACTAATTATATTTTTTCTTTTTCCATTTTTCATCTTACGTTCGCTCTGTTCTAACGTTATCTCTGTTTTCTCATTTCCATCTTAAAAAGCAAATCGGCCACGAATTTCTATGCGCTTTACTAACGCAATGGAATGAAATATTTTCGTAGAAGGTGTAGAGTAAGTTGTGAAGATGTAAGTGAGAATTTGTTGTGACTAAATCAGTCAAAGTCTATATAAGAAAATTGGGTATGATTATATCTCAAACTTTTTACGATACATCTGCAGAAAGTCTGCTGCTAAGTCGCAAATAAGAATGTATTCTATTCATTTTAATTGTCATTTTCAAGAAGGTCAAAGAATCAAACCGAAATTGAAATTTATATTAATCTGCGCTTTTCCGCAAAGGGCACATAACAAATTGCAAAGGTGCTTTTATTCTTTTTTTTTTTTGAAAAGTATTTGTTTAAAATGAATTTTGTAAGAGCATTCCTTAATGACCGGCTAGCAAATTTTCACTTTGTTGCGATTAAATTATGTAAATGCCTTGCGTTTTTCTTCGGATTTGATAGGAATCGATACTTCAGAATCAAATGATAAAAGTTTTATTCTGGCACCGTTTGCATTAGTAAGTAAGTAAGTAAGGTATTACTGCCAGTTTAAACTGGCAGCAAAATGTGAAAACCTTATAAAGCAAAAGTGAAAGCATTCTTTAAGGTCGATGGGTGTTTATAGAAAGTCGAATTACCCGAACAATATTTTGCTATCGTCATAGCAGTTGTTCGTGCAGCTAGCAAAGTGCATAACGCGTACTTTGCACACAAGCAGCATTCGCTAAAATTGCTGACATTCGTAAGTTTGCGCTATTTTCGATGAAATACTCCTAATTAGAACGCTTTTCAAAATTGAATGTTGGTTTATCACATGCAAAGAGTAGGTCATATAGCATCTCATATGACCCATACCCTTAAATGCAAATGCAGTTGTAATTTCATCGATGCAGCTGACAACCATGCCCGCGCATGATTGTTTTGACGGGCTCCGGAACGCCTGGTGGTCAGCCTGCTGACGATCCGTCGGATAAGCAACCAGGAATAGAACTCAGGTCTTCCCTTATACGAAGCGGGAGCTCTACCACTGAGCTTCTGCCCGACGATAAAGTTAAATGCGCTTTGAAATTTTATGTTGATTTAGGACAAGTAGAGCTATGAACAAAATGAAATTGACAAGTTTTGAGAAGACTCGGATCGATTTTAACGATAATAGAAGGTTGATGTTTAGTCGCATTTCTTTTAAGAAAATTTTATTGCGGAAGAGTTCGAATAACTGTTTATATGCTCTCAGCGCCCTAAATATACGGTAGATCCCATCTTATAGGCGATGCTAAGAATCCTTTTTAAGGAGGGAAATGATCCTTAGCAAACCAATTGGTCATTTGGCACCCTTTTTTCAGCCAAATCCCTATGCTTAAAATCCTTCCTCCAGAGTATTCGTTTTTTTCTTTCTTTTTTTTTTCTGCATTTAGAAAGGGAACTTTTGCAATGTTTCATTGGCGAGTTTGATTGACGAGAAAAATGAAGTGACGAAAAGATAAATTCATTTTTAGTTGGTTTCCTTTTTTTTCAAATAGACAACTGCAAGATGAGTTGCCATCGCTTTTCGCTGTTCATTTTCTAGCGTTTGATGTGCACATTCTATGAAAATGTTATTGGCTATATGTGAATGTGCGAAGAACTCCCCTTAGAGAATATATCTTGAGTTTTTATCTTAAATTCAAACGATAGATAGAACTAAAGAAAGTGGAAAAACAGTGGAATTATGATTTGAAACTTTTTTTTTCGCGAGCGAAGGAGTGCAAACATTTTTGCGTTTTTTTCCATAAAAATTTTGAGTTTCCCATTACTTTCAGTTTTTTCAAAATTGTTAATTATGGTGGAAATTGTTGATTATGATATTGTTAATGAGATCCCAAAAAACTTCGCCAAGTAGGAGTTTTGCAATAAGCTTAGAAAAAGATTTCACATGATTCAAATGTACTAAGGCTGCTGACTTTCGCTCTTCGTGAACGTGCATGAGCCTTTCCTGCCTGCCACTCCTCTCTGCCCTTTTTCCCTCCGTGGGTTGGCAATAGCATAGGGCAGCTTAATTTCGCTCAAACAGTTTAAAACGTTTAAAAAGGAAGAAAAAAAGAAACGGAAGAAAAGGGAAAAAATCAGAAAACATAATCGTTCACCGATATTACTGAAAGTCGAGATCGCAATCATATCCGTAAACTGAAAGGTGTTAGGCTCGTATACGTTTGTGAAACGACGTCGATTGTTGTCTAGATTAGCTATAGTAGAATGGACACTCGATGTATATTTACTTACTTCTTACTAATACCCGCCAATAGAGAAATAGTCATAAGAGAACTTGAAAAGCGCAATTTTATGAAATTTTATACTTGGTTGTTTTTTTAAAAACAACCTAGTATAAAATTTTCGTTGTTTTCAGCCTCTAATACAGTATTGTTTTGCGAACTAGTTTGAGTGGGATTATGCGCTCTAGCTTTTCTGCTTATATCCGTCCGCCTCATAATCTTCCTTTGAGAAAGTCGCCTATCTATCTGCTTTTTAACTAGTATCATTTTCGTAACATCTAACTACTCTTCCTTCATCCTTCTCACCAAATAATATTTTTACTGCATATATCTTTATATCTTTCTATCTTATATCTTTATTGATAATATCTTGCTTTTGTTGTAGTTCACGGAATATATGTAATGTCCTTTTCGTAAAGATGGTTTATACTGCATGCTTTAGGAATAGTATAACGGCTGCATGCTTTACGAATAGTAAATGAGTAACTGGCGAGCAGTGCCAGGTGTTAAGCTAATGTGTCCGTGTGCACCTAATTAGGGATGGAAGCGATTGTCGTTTGGGGTGGAAAAGGGGTGCGATCGATGCATTTTGCTTTTGCATGAGTTGCCTTCACAGCTTGTTTGGTCAGTGGCGCACAGGTGTATATGCGTCCATATAGCACCGGCTAATGCCAAATGCACTGTTGCTGTTTCTGTTCATGACCAGCTGTTTCATGTTACGGATTGACCTTTGACCCCCGTATTTGAATGCCGTTTATAATCACTGCTTATCTAGTTCAAGAAATTTGATCGTTATTCTCTGCGCTTATAGCTGTTTTATTTTTCTTTTATAATTTACTTTATAGTTCTGTACCACGATTTGATTCATTTCTCTAATGAGGTAATTTTTTTAAAATCAAACTTCAAGATAGCGCTATAATTGTTCTCAGTAAATTTTCGTCTTCGAATTCCTAAGAAAGTATTCGCGAGGCAAATTTCTTTGCATTGTAACTTACATGTTTCTGGGTGTAGTAATATGCTTTTAAAAGATAATCGATACCAAACCATAGATTAGCATCTCATCCTTGCACCCCTTAATTGGGATGGTAATTTAAGTCGCCAACGGAATTCAGGATTTTTAAGTGATGATTCGGGGTGAAAGGTCAAGAAGTACTGAAAAAAAACACGAGTAATCTTCAAAGACAATGATATGAAAATGGGAAAATTTTACCGCCATTCTTATCTTTAGTGCCTACAGATCACCACAAGCCATTTCCCGCTGATTGTTTGCATGTGGATGGTTTTTTTTTGCCGAAGTCGCCTAAGCATGTTTTGCTCAAGAATTTTCGAGAATTGGGAACGGATGCCCAATGTATGTTTCAAACTACAGTCGGAATTCACTACCGGTTTTCTAATTAGTGACGCCCATCGAGGAGTTCATTTTTAGGCTTTGAAATCGTTGATATTCTTTTTATCATATATAGGAACTATTATCTCAGTACTTGTTTTGCATGGCTGTTTTTTTTTCAGTGCTCAAATTGTGCAGTTTCGATCACAGCAGCACTCTTGATTATTGTCTACGGTGGGTGCTGACGTTTTGCTGCTAGTCTCCTCTCTTTGTTCGCTTTTGTGTTTCTTCTGTTCGTTGGTTCGATAATATGCTAGTATTCTTAATTAGCTAATTGGCATGCTTGATAAGGCTCATGTTATTTCGTTTTATTCAACTCAAGTATATTTTTCAGTTATTGCGGTCACGCTTTAAATAGTTTTCTAAAGCGCATTGAAAAGTTTGAAATTCGTAAAACACATGACATCCACTTTGTATATCTGTTCGAATGAGTGTTTTTATTTGTGTGTGTACGTGTGTTTCTGACATTCTCAACACCGAAACCATAAAAGCTAGATTTATGGAACTCGGTAGGGATAATCCACCTGCTTCCCTCCCTCCCCTCCCGCCACCCACACCCCCAATCGGCATTTCATGCAAGGTTTATGAAACCGGCTGGTTGCATGAGCCATCATAGGTAATTTGTTTCGTAATCTATAACTGAATCATTGCTGAGTGTTGCATTCGAAACGTGGGTGTGTATAAAACAGTGCGAGAATGTTCAAGAAATATCATTATATGGAACATGAAGAGTACACTCACTAAGTTGTACCTATCTCAAAACATTATCAAAAACGATAAGAAGCTAATATCAAAATTAAAATACCCGGGCATGAAAAATTCGTTGGATTAGCGATTTGGGTTCTGGATATAAGAGCAAATTTTATATAGCAATATTTCTTTGTTGGACGAGACTCATTAATAAGTTTTTGTATTTTGACTGTACCTTTTGATCTGTTTGATTGTACAAGTTTGTTTGGTTATCGATGGCCTTGATGATTAGTTTTGAAACAAAAGCAAATACTACGATCTGTGTTATATATGGGGAGAAGTTGTTCATCAAGGGAAACTAAAAGTGACACTCAGCTGTGTATGTATGTTCGATTATCGCATTGCAAGGAGCATGATGACATCTGCTCTCCGTTGTGCCACATTTACACTTAAGTCATTAATCCCTCTTGACATTGCCATCAGTTCTTCGATCATTGTTGTCGTTTGTTTTTTTTACTGTCCTCCGTTGTAATTAATTATCAAGCAGAGTATCAAGTTAAAAAGTATTTTATGTAAACCTAAGTAACTCATTATTACGCGAGAATCAGCCTGACCACTTAATTAGGTTCCAAACACTTCTCTAATTTAATTTCAATACTTAGGGTGCATAGATCCAAAAAGGACAAAAAACCAATGATGAGGAGTGAGTATGATCGCGATATTTCTACAGAAAAATTTCAGAAGACGAACTAGGTAAGGAAAGTTTTTTTTAAAGTTATGTGAAACTGAGGAAAAACAGAACTGTTAATGTTATGCACAATATGTGTGTTAAGCAAAACACGCGCAATTAGACGTTGTCTTTGTTTTGTGCGGCACACATTATGTGTGGTTGGAACGTTTTTTTTTTAAGATGGACGAAGGAGAGAGAGAGGGGTAGAGTGAGAGAGAGAGAGGTGCGTGCAGTGATGGTGCATGGGTTGAACGCCAATTTGAAGCGCTAACAAATGGCCGCTCCGTACCTTCGTACAGAAAACCAAGGCTTCCTCTCCACTTTTTTCACTCTCTCTCTCCACGCTGTTTCTTTGATCTCTTTTTTATGCGCCTGACACGCCCGCAAACATAATCCCCACTGACATCAGTGAATCATGCGCAAAGTGACCCTAAAATGGTTGTCTTTTTCCACTTGCTATCCCTTTGGTTACTCTCTTCAGCTTGAATGATCTTTTCCGTTCCCTTTTTTCCTCTTTGTACAATCGCGCTATTCGTATAGCATATTTGGATTTGCTTTAGAGCGAATACTTTCTCAACTAGCTGGCGTCGAACTCACAGTAATGAACCAGTTTTGGCTGAAGGTAAGTTAGGCTCGTTTAAGGCTTCAGATTAGTTGTTCAGTCGTTCAGTCGTTGAACCCATCTGTTCGGTGGGTTCAAAAATAAGCGAAAGATCCCCTAAAATAATAATGATATTATGAGGTGGTTGTGATACTCGATTCTAAAGCTGCTAGGTAGTATAAACGTAGATGCAGCAAGAAATTGATCTTGAAATGGAACAAACGAGACGCACAACGAAAGGGAATAAGGAAAAATTGGAGAGAAGGAAAGGAAGGAGGAGGAAAGCGCAAATTTTCAGTTAAACTAATGCCAAATTATATCGAGTTTTATCGTAGAAGAGAAAACGAACGCTATTTTTAAAAAACTGCATTCAGATCATTCACATCTGTAAGAATGTGCGAAGAAACTTTAGGGTTTTGTTTTGCTTGCGATGTGGGAATTTGAGATTGTTTAAAAGATTACCGTTGAGAAACCTGCCAAATCGCTATTCATTTAGCGACTCCCGTCCACTGCGGATATAAACTTCATAAATTAGATTCGTTCATTTCTGGCGTTTCTGCGTTTCGTTTCCACCCCAGCCTCCCTCCTCCTCCTCCTCCCCTCCCCCCCCCCCCCCCCCCCACCCCCCCCCCCCCCCCCCCCCCCTTCCTGGCTTCCTCTCCACTTTTTTCACTCTCTCTCTCCACGCTGTTTCTTTGATCTCTTTTTTATGCGCCTGACACGCCCGCAAACATAATCCCCACTGACATCAGTGAATCATGCGCAAAGTGACCCTAAAATGGTTGTCTTTTTCCACTTGCTATCCCTTTGGTTACTCTCTTCAGCTTGAATGATCTTTTCCGTTCCCTTTTTTCCTCTTTGTACAATTGCGCTATTCGGATAGCATATTTGGATTTGCTTTAGAGCGAATACTTTCTCAACTAGCTGGCGTCGAACTCACAGTAATGAACCAGTTTTGGCTGAAGGTAAGTTAGGCTCGTTTAACGCTTCAGATTAGTTGTTCAGTCGTTTATCTGTTCGGTGGGTTCAAAAATAAGCGAAAGATCCCCTAAAATAATAATGATATTATGAGGTGGTTGTGATACTCGATTCTAAAGCTGCTAGGTAGTATAAACGTAGATGCAGCAAGAAATTGATCTTGAAATGGAACAAACGAGCCGCACAACGAAAGGGAATAAGGAAAAATTGGAGAGAAGGAAAGGAAGGAGGAGGAAAGCGCAAATTTTCAGTTAAACTAATGCCAAATTATATCGAGTTTTATCGTAGAAGAGAAAACGAACGCTATTTTTAAAAAACTGCATTCAGATCATTCACATCTGTAAGAATGTGCGAAGAAACTTTAGGGTTTTGTTTTGCTTGCGATGTGGGAATTTGAGATTGTTTAAAAGATTACCGTTGAAAAACCTGCCAAATCGCTATTCATTTAGCGACTCCCGTCCACTGCGGATATAAACTTCATAAATTAGATTCGTTCATTTCTGGCGTTTCTGCGTTTCGTTTCCACCCCAGCCTCCCTCCTCCTCCTCCTCCCCTCCCCCCCCCCCCCCCCCCCACCCCCCCCCCCCCAACTTAACTTCGTATCAAATTCAGTTTCTCTCTCAAATTAAGTTCCTACTCTGGCGAGCTGAAATGTCGCCATCAAGGTTGGAGTCCGAATACCGTACTTCCATTATAACAGAGTATCTTGTCGTTCAATGAGTACTGCTTTCGTAGAATGCGACTGGAAAATCGAAAAATAGGTGAGCATATGTGCTCAAAACGCAGGCATCTGGTGTAAAGATTCCAGACGGGATCGAAATGTCAATCGCTTCTTCAAAACAACCAAGAACAAAGCGAGCGTTGTGAGTTTCAGAAAGGAAACGAGCAATGTTCCTTCCATACCATGAAAAAAAGAGACGATCACAATTGGATCATGCGATTGGAAATATTACGGGCAGCTTTACCTTAAACCCGACGAGTTTATTAGTTTTGGCTAGAGTGGAGTGGTTTGCTGTTTCAGTCACCGCTGTCATGACGGTTTTGTAATATGGCCGCTTGCTTGATCATTTCAACAAAAACACCAATTATTTGGGTATGTAAATTTTTCGGCAAATTTTTAGAAAATTTGAAGCGTTTTTTTAATGCTTCCCGGAAATTACTTGTCCGGAAATTCATGCTTGTCAAGCGAGATGTTTGCCGGAAAAGTGCTTCATGTGAAATTCGAATGTGGTTGGTCGATCGGCTCAACTAGCGCGATATGTGGGTCGGTCGGTGGTTGATCGAGTTGATCGAGATAGGCTCGCGTTTACGTCAACCAGCACATTTTTTTTGCGGTTTTTTTTCGCTTCTAGCTTAGAAAAATGTATTTGTGCAATGTTCGGATGGCTAATTTAGTTTCTTTTTTTACGCCAGCAAACGCTTTCAATGTGCACGCATTTTGCTGCAGTTTTGCAGACTCATGCTATTGCAAACGTGCATCTCGCTTACGTATGCTTCTTCGCTTATCGACTAACTTACTTCATCATATGTATACGCAGCTGCTCAATTCGAACAATGAGTTTCATATTCGTTGTACGAAGTTATTTCATCAGTCGAAGCGATTTGTTTTGCTATTGTTGAGAATGCTTTATGATGGTGACAATGTTTTATGAATGAAGAGTGCTTGTTAGCTCACTTTTTGTCGGCGAATGCATATGATTGAAAACAAATATGTGGAAAAGTTGAGAAAAATAGGAAAAATAAATTTTTTTCAGCGGATGGAATTTTTAAATTTTTATCGCCGAAAATTACTTATTCCTATGAAAAGAAAAATTTTTGAGTAAAATTTTCCAAGAAGATTCATCTTCTCAGTAAAACTATTATCACTTCTCCGCAATCCTCTTCTCCATGATTTGCCAATATGATCATAGTTTTTTAAACATTTAGCTGATCGGTTTGGCGATTTGTCGATTTTGAAATGTTTTGCAATCTCAAAATAGTTAAGTTGCGTTCAAAAGGAAACAGTAACAACAATTCATTCAGGAAGCATTTTTTCGTTGAAGTAAGACTATCGTTAAACTGTTGTATTGATTTTTCTTTTCTCATTTTTTCTCTTTTTCGTCCACTCATCATTGTTTTGTTTTCTTTCTATGTGTTTGTTGACTTGAGTTTTTTCTTTGATTTTTTTTGTGGATCGAATTTTGCATTCAAATTTCAATACAGTTTCAATAGAACTCTTTTGTATTGTCGTAAAGGTAGTCCTTGCCTATCGACTAAATCAAAGATTCGATCTGATCCGATCCAATTCGATTCGATTCCGATCACCATTTTTCATTCCTTAAGCTCGTGATCCGATCCGATTCGATTCGATTCCGATCACCATTTTTCATTCCTTAAGCTCGTTCACACCATGATGATTTGATTTGGCGCAACTAATTTGAAAAATTCGCTGTATTTTTAAATGCCTTTCCTAACAGCGTTTTATCTTTTTGTTATTTCCATGTCAACTAGACGCTTATTGCCTTTATTGTTCAATTTTGTCATCTGATTAAATAATGAAAGCTCCTCTAATCTGTTTTCCACTCTTAGTGATTGGCTCTTCGATGAATTAAACGGGAATGTACGAAAAATAATCTGATTAAGTTTTGAAAAGAAATATTTCAGATTTAGCGATTACGAATTTTATTGTATTGGCTTCGTATTTTTAAATTTTTCTAACTATTTCATCTCGTCATCGTTGAATCATTTTGCATAAAGCTTCATAAAATCACCATTTTATTGCCTGATCGCCAGGTTATACTTTACTCAATTGCCAAATCCGTACTGCTATAGTTTGCATACAGATACGCTAACGAGCTTTTCTCAGTTTTTTGGTTTCATATTTTGTTTGTAATCCACCGACAAGATGGGAGTACGTTAGGAAAAGCACAGAAAGTTAGAGAAGTCTAAGCATCCGATTTACTAGAAAAAGCCTGTTAGGAGAGGAAAACGACTGACTCTTCACATATATCAATAGACCATTGACGTCTATCAGATTTGACTTTCCCTTGAGGTTCAGCATCTTAGAAAGGGACTAAAGGAATTAAGAAAAGTGATTTGGAGCGGAAGCTATTCCCTAAAATAAATTGTCACAAAGTTGGTTTGTTTTTCCGTACACTGTCCTTTTAGTCATATTCGGCATTGTGACCAAAACGATGCGAGGCCATATTGTTTTACGTTCAATGTTGTTTCGCCGTTCTTGCATACAGACAACGCTATGCTTTCGAATCTTCGCAAACACAAAAAAGCCTGCGTTTTTGTCCACTGTTTTGTAAAAGTTCTGCCAGTTGAGAGGATATGGGGAAATGTTAGTTTACAGTGTACGGCATACATAGGCTAAGAGATATGTCTGCTAATGGATTGTGGAATACTGAACTGTATATGTGCTAGACTTTTCGCTGTACATTAGGCCTGCAATGAGCCGTTTCGACCTCAATGTGCTCGGATGACGACTTATATCTAATGTGAATTCTTAGTTGTTCTTGCATCGCTTTTTCGGAGCATTTATTTCCGCCTTTGGACGATTTTTCCTCGATGAAAAAGCCAGCAGAAACATATTTTTGAAGCTATTTAACATGCTTTATTATTGTTTTCCATCAAAGGAGTCGCGAAATTTTTATAGACTTCTAGTTGTGATATATAGTTATATGAGAGTAAAGCTCAAGCGCATTGTTGATTAAGTTATTAATTACTCGTTGAGTTATTAACGCATTATTACTCATTGATGATTAAATAATTTCAAAATGTTTTTTTAAAATATTTTTTTTTCTTAATTCCCAAATAGGTTAGCATTGCTCATCTTAATCGATTCTTAAAATTTTTCCACTGATGATCACATTTTTCTTTCCGTTTTCTGGTTTTTCATAAGTGAATTTGACCTTTCGGGAAGAAGCAAGTCGGGAAATAATGTTGATTTGTTTT
>JPKZ01002328.1:69636-81531 GCA_000803305.1 Toxocara canis
TGGAGGGGGACAAAAGCTGAATGGGCGATGAAAGGAGTGAGCGACGCTTGTTGATGCTCATTGTTGGCGCTATTTGTCGTCTACCCTAGCCCTTCTACTCTACATTAATTGCTCTTCGACAAGATTTTGATTTATTTGTCATGAACGAGATTGAATCGGCTTTGATTGACAATAACATGTTGACAATTCGTTGACAGATAGCTTAGTTAGGCGGACATTAGAGTATAGTTGGGCTGCTCGTTGATATTTGTTCATAGTTGATATGCAGTATAATTGTGACATTTTTATTGAATCAACGGAATAGGCTAAATGAAACCAGGATCGTTGAGATTTTTGTGAAAAATGGCCAAACTTGAAATTTGATCGAATCCGACTAGTTTTTCTAGTGAACTGCGTGTTCATGAAACTTTGTTATGAAGTAATTTACGGACATCATATTTTGTTATAATGAACTTAAAAGTAGTTCGCATCTTTTTTTGTGAGCTTTGATGGTTGCCGAAACTAAAAAGTTAGGTTGAGTATATGAAGATAAAGAAGGGAAAGAGAGCACAACTTGTAGACGTGTTGTTCGATTTCTTTTTTTTCTCAAACTGATCGTAAAACATAATATGCGCTGATTTAAGAAATTTTTATCGCACGATTGCTAAAATCTTTGACATCTTAGTTTGCTTTATCGTTGATAGTTAACGCAGTCGAACACGGACAGTTGAAAAGGTATCACCACTTCCATGGTTGACATACAAATGTAGTCAACAATATTCCCAGTAAGTAATCATTGTACAAGCTCTAGCTCATTGATTAAATGTGATTTAAACGAGCTGAAATTGATTTTAGCGGAATCACCGTTGTTGGCTCAGCTGCGAGCGTTAGCTTCGTCGACGAGTTCGCTTGTGGCGCGTCCCCCCTCAAACGAGATCAGCCCGAATGCGAATGCGACCAGGAGACGACCCAGACCCAAATCCTACGTGATGGCCACTAGCTCTAGCTCACCGATTTCCGCTAGCGACGGGTCATTAACCGGCGCACCACGATCGCCTCCTGCCACGTAAGCTCATTTCCATTTATCGATGACGCGGTCATGCGAAAGGATATTTGCTACGGTTTCATTATATATTATCGTTTTATCTCGAATAAGGCTTCATTTTGGGCATAGTACCGGACCAGATAGTCCGCACTCTTCTTCTTAGAAGAGGGAGAAAAATTTCTTCTAAATGTGGCGTTTTGCTTCTTTGCAGTCAAATAAAGAATCATTTCGATTGCAATGCGGCGTGTTTTCTCTTGTCGATTTCATGCTAACTGTTTTGTATGCGTGGAAGATGAGGAAATTTTTCGTAGGACGATGTTGAATTCGACCATAATGCTTGCCTCCTTTCTCTTTCCCCCTATCTTTTTTTGTGAGCTTTGATGGTTGCCGAAACTAAAAAGTTAGGTTGAGTATATGGAAGATAAAGAGGGAAAGAGAGCACAACTTGTAGACGTGTTGTTCGATTTCTTTTTTTTCTCAAACTGATCGTAAAACATAATATGCGCTGATTTAAGAAATTTTTATCGCACGATTGCTAAAATCTTTGACATCTTAGTTTGCTTTATCGTTGATAGTTAACGCAGTCGAACACGGACAGTTGAAAAGGTATCACCACTTCCATGGTTGACATACAAATGTAGTCAACAATATTCCCAGTAAGTAATCATTGTACAAGCTCTAGCTCATTGATTAAATGTGATTTAAACGAGCTGAAATTGATTTTAGCGGAATCACCGTTGTTGGCTCAGCTGCGAGCGTTAGCTTCGTCGACGAGTTCGCTTGTGGCGCGTCCCCCCTCAAACGAGATCAGCCCGAATGCGAATGCGACCAGGAGACGACCCAGACCCAAATCCTACGTGATGGCCACTAGCTCTAGCTCACCGATTTCCGCTAGCGACGGGTCATTAACCGGCGCACCACGATCGCCTCCTGCCACGTAAGCTCATTTCCATTTATCGATGACGCGGTCATGCGAAAGGATATTTGCTACGGTTTCATTATATATTATCGTTTTATCTCGAATAAGGCTTCATTTTGGGCATAGTACCGGACCAGATAGTCCGCACTCTTCTTCTTAGAAGAGGGAGAAAAATTTCTTCTGTTTAGGTTCTTGGGCGATTGTCTCAGAATAGTGTGCGTTTGAGGGGAAATCTCAAGTTTATATAGGCAAATGAATCACAGTGTTCTTAAATATTATCTTGCATTTCCGGGTTTTTATCGTGAAGTAAGTTCTTTTTCGCAGGGCACTGTTTTTCATCACTTTTTATGCGTATAGGGCAATGAAAGAATTCCAAATTGACAGAGAATGAAAGAAAATTGCTGCTTGCAGATTTAAAAAAGAAATTTTTTTTTTGGGGATTCAGAGGAAACCAAGTGCAACGGGTCCATTAGTGAGGGGGGAGGGATTGTGCGAGCAAAAAGACTCGAATTTCATGGAGTGCCAATCACACGTATCCGTCACCATGACTGCCTTCTCAATAGCGTTTCCGCTCTTGTTTGCTAAAATATATATCGCTTCTGAAATCGCTCAACACAGAGTCAATTAGGGAACTTTTGTAAATTGAATTTTTTATTCAATATTTGTTGTAATATTTATGAGTGTATGAGGCAACTTATTGACTCGTTTTTCAAATATTTTCTTGGTCGGAATTTCACAAGTTTTTTTTTTCATTTTTTCGAATATATTTCAGAGCTTTCAAAGCTACTGAAAAGAAATAGTTAAATGAATTCGAAATACTCATCGTGTCGACTCATTATCCTTTTCCGCTTCATCAGTTCATTTTTCATGATTTTGGCCTGACTTTCACTATTTTTTAAGGGATTCTTCCTCACCTAAAAAGGTTAGTGAATAGAGCAAAATGAAGCCATATTTTTGCTTCTGTCTGAAGATAGCCAGAGTATTGCTACTGCTAAGTATTTATTTGATGGAAGTTTTTCTCTCAACTCCAAAGCGTTAACGATAGGAGAGTTTCTCAGCGATTTGAAAGCATTTAATAAAGCTGCAATTCAAAAATAGCAAATATTATTTACGGCTACCAAGATTGTCCTCCGACGGTGGAGAGTTGAGAATTCGTTCTACTTGAGTACTCGTAAATCTTTTCATTATGAATCAAGTAATATTTATGCATTGGGGGAGGAGTTGGGGGTGAAGGTGAAAGTGCTTAGGGTGATTAGCTTTAAATCGAGGAGTTTGACTTGATTAGGTAAGAGGTTTAGCTGCAGTTTTGATAGACGCCGTTTTTGAGACAAGAGTACAGCAGGTAAACTGTAGAGCAGTTTACGCTGTTTCGAATTTTGGTGTTATATTTTTTATCCATGTTAAAGTGATAGTGTCTATAGATGTAATTTGTACTGCCTGTACGATCAACATCGAGTTTTGAGTCCATCGAATGCGTATTGCGTCAAACTTGAAATTGAATTGCAACTGACATTTTTCGCCTCATTTAGATGACCTAGAAATTTTTTTTTCAGCAAGACTGAAAATTCTTAATCGAAAAACATCTGTGTTGGAGTATACCTCAAAATGAAGTAATACATCGCTGTTAGCCTGAGGTGACTGTGTGGCAAATCATTGTTGCGTGAACGTGGTATCTAACAGTTCTGGCGACATCCATACATTTGCTACATTTACTTGCAAATGAGCGCCACTGTAATCTGTAGCATCTTATTAGTATTGTGACGGAGGGTTGAGATGTGCCAGCATTATGCGAGAGTGATTTACCAATCGGTGATTGGTTGAAACTGAAAACAAATTACTTCAGAGGCTCCCGATAAATGAGATTTGCAAAGAGATAAGTCGGCGTCCTTTTTTTTTTCCAAGTAACGATGGCGTCCCCGAATGCAGCGTCGTTTTCTTTATAGAGAAATTTTCCGCAAAGAGATCAGTGAACGGGTACCGAGTTGAAGCCAATCAACATGTCGAAAAATGTTCCTTAGTTATTTAGAAGTACCCATCAAAAAACGGGTTTCGGGTCAATAAGCCGAATGCGGATCGCAGAATTGCTTCTTAATACGAAATTATATTATCTAATACTTCTTATCAACTTTTCCTGGCTTTGAATCGTGTAGTGCCGAGGTTGCGTAATTGTAGCAGTAGTTTAACATACTGGGTGTTAGAGTCTTTTCATAGTCGTAGTGGTGAACACAAACTATGTCTGACCAGTTAGAGTTTGGTTCCGTTCCTCCATACCGCTTGAATAATGAGGCCAGTTTTGTTCCAAATTTTTTTTATTTTGACCGTCACTAACGCTTTACCTTGCTTCAAGCCAATATTTTAGTTATTTAATTTTTTTGATTAATAGTAGGTGACTTTTCTGAATACTTCTGGCGATGACTTCAAGGTCTCCGAATTGCCGTGTGGGTGTGCTTGCCTAAGGGTGCTTGGTGCTTGCCTTGAGAAGGTGATTTGCTCGAAAAAAAGGGAAGGATGCGAAACTTTGGCAAAACAAGGAAATTTATAAACGTAAACATCTTTTTCGAAGGATCACGGATAGATCTGTCCTGTTTTAGTGGTGAGCGACATCCAGGCATGCTTTGATCCAGGAAACTGAAGTTGAGCAAAATAACAGTAAGGTGGATAGAAAATTGAAGAACTCAACGAGACTCATCATTATAGTAAGCAATCCTGACAGTACTACTAGAACGAACACTGAATATCGAATGGCGAGGCTTTTTATCGGAGGCGGGTAATTTAAGGATTTCTTTTTTTTTCCGTTTTCTACATGACGTTTCATACATTATTGATTATAAAAACTCATAATATTTCCCATGATGGGAAATTATTATGATTCGCTATTTTCTTATTGGAAAATTGGAATCTCTACTTTCAAAGTTTTGTAATTTTTTCCCGTAACTTTTACGTTGCAGCCGGCCTTCGTTTAGGCTGTTAACGATAGTTGCAAGTTATAGTCTGAGATGGGGCAAATATCACAATTCTTTCGAAACATTACTGAGAAAACTCAGTGGCGATAATCGTAAGAGGTGGAAAGTTTTGTACTGAATGAGATTGTATGCAGCAAGAATGGCTAGCCAAGCTTGCAGATAAATTTGGAAGTTTCTTTTTTGATGATTTTTTGTTGCATACAAATATTCTGTAGACAACTGAAGTGTAGTTGGCTGCTTAGAGTTGTGTTAGCTGCTTGTGTAGATGCGTTCGATGGTTTGGAATTTTGCTCACAGGCATTTCGATAAATTTCATTTTGTTACACACACACATATCCCTTACGCGCTTCACACTGCCAGTAGACCCTCAAGTGCTCATTTGTATTGAACGAGCAAGCAAGTATCTCCATTTCGTTCGTTAAATGTTACCCATATTTTATGTGATTTGCTAAACGAACAGAAAGCTCTCTATCTTAACGGCACGTTCACTTCGTACATGATTGCTTTTTTTTTCGTTTATAAACGATCTTGCTACTCGTAAAATGTGTATGTATCTATTCCTAAAGCTGATTTTTATTTGTTTTATTTTCAACACAGTTGTCTAGGAGTCTTACTAATAGATTATATTAGACGATTTCTTAAGCAGTAATCACATATGTAAAAATTTATCGTTGAATACCCTCATATCAGATGTGAGCACATCAAATCGATGATAGACAATAGGAGTGTTGGTTGAGGTGAAGAAACGAGTATTTGTTGTTTTCGGATTGTAAAGACACATGTGATGTGTTCAGTAGCGAATAAGCTAGCATAATTTGTTTTCGTGAAGCCAATGCCAATCGAAATGTGATGCTATTTTTATTTTTTGAATTACGCGCATAAGTGTTCTTCCGTTCATGAAATGATTTCGTCTGCTTTACACGTTTTGTCGTTAAACAAAAATAAATCACAAAACATTAAGCGTTACAGGATCACAGTATAGGAAAGTGTTATTATTTTTTAGATGCTTATAGATGCTTATAAAGTGAGACAAATCAGTTAGCTTTTTAGATTTGTTTTTCTTTTTTCGTTCTAAGATTTGAGATTTTTCTTTTTCTGTTTTTCTTTTTCTTACTCAGATATGAAACGATAGGAGGGAATTCGAACAACAATGGCTACTACTATACGGTTTATTCTAGTCTTCATAGTAAGCCCGTATTAAGAAACAAGTTTACTATGAGGCTTATCTACCTAAATTCGGAGCTCAGTTTGATAGCTTTAGTTTCATAAAGAAATGATTTTTGTCCTTTTTATTTTCTTTTTTTTTTCTCTAAATTCTCCTTCAGTTCTTTGGCTGCTTAGAGTTGTGTTAGCTGCTTGTGTAGATGCGTTCGATGGTTTGGAATTTTGCTCACAGGCATTTCGATAAATTTCATTTTGTTACACACACACATATCCCTTACGCGCTTCACACTGCCAGTAGACCCTCAAGTGCTCATTTGTATTGAACGAGCAAGCAAGTATCTCCATTTCGTTCGTTAAATGTTACCCATATTTTATGTGATTTGCTAAACGAACAGAAAGCTCTCTATCTTAACGGCACGTTCACTTCGTACATGATTGTTTTTTTTTTCGTTTATAAACGATCTTGCTACTCGTAAAATATGTATGTATCTATTCCTAAAGCTGATTTTTATTTGTTTTATTTTCAACACAGTTGTCTAGGAGTCTTACTAATAGATTATATTAGACGATTTCTTAAGCAGTAATCACATATGTAAAAATTTATCGTTGAATACCCTCATATCAGATGTGAGCACATCAAATCGATGATAGACAATAGGAGTGTTGGTTGAGGTGAAGAAACGAGTATTTGTTGTTTTCGGATTGTAAAGACACATGTGATGTGTTCAGTAGCGAATAAGCTAGCATAATTTGTTTTCGTGAAGCCAATGCCAATCGAAATGTGATGCTATTTTTATTTTTTGAATTACGCGCATAAGTGTTCTTCCGTTCATGAAATGATTTCGTCTGCTTCACACGTTTTGTCGTTAAACAAAAATGAATCACAAAACATTAAGCGTTACAGGATCACAGTATAGGAAAGTGTTATTATTTTTTAGATGCTTATAGATGCTTATAAAGTGAGACAAATCAGTTAGCTTTTTAGATTTGTTTTTCTTTTTTCGTTCTAAGATTTGAGATTTTTCTTTTTCTGTTTTTCTTTTTCTTACTCAGATATGAAACGATAGGAGGGAATTCGAACAACAATGGCTACTACTATACGGTTTATTCTAGTCTTCATAGTAAGCCCGTATTAAGAAACAAGTTTACTATGAGGCTTATCTACCTAAATTCGGAGCTCAGTTTGATAGCTTTAGTTTCATAAAGAAATGATTTTTGTCCTTTTTATTTTCTTTTCTTTTTTTCTAAATTCTCCTTCAGTTCTTTCCAATTTTTTTTTCACACGCGACCCGGCTGGTCGACATATGAGAGTGTTCATTCTTTTCTTTTTGCTCAGAATTTGTTCCTTTTTTTTTGCCACGCAGATACGCTGCTCCTAATACTTCCACAAATCTGTCTCATCCTTCTAATATCTGTGCTCTTAAATGATCATATTTCTTTTGTGGTATCATCCCAGCAAAAATCATATTCGATATTTTTGAGAATGTTTGGAACGTCGGCAGATCATCCATCATTCATTATTGTTGGCATTTGCGATTTTAGGTTACAAAGCTCGCCCAATTTGTCGTACCGATGCTGCTATTTCATATCGTCTATGAATTTGGAACTTGAGCTTTTATTCCTTTTTTTCTGTTCTTCAAGTACAATTTCGGTACACCGTTATCATTGTTGCTTATTTTATGCGCAGTTTTCTGCCTGTACCACTTATACAGTATACATTGTACCTATCCGTGTCCTTCAACTGGCGTACACTATTTCGTATAGCACGGGAAAAAACGAGGAACCAAATTCGATTTGTAGAATTCATGAGCTGTACGGTGATGTTTCTTTATGTTAAAATTATTAAGTTTAGGCTCATATTCTGGGTTCATTTTCGTTGTGAGCTGAGACAGTCATATTTGTTGCCCTAAAGTAGCATGTATAATTTGAAGTGATCAATGATTCATTGTTACTTGAAAAACCGGCAAACATCTATCTAATAAGCTTTTGGCTTTAAGGCGGAAATTGATCTGTTCTGATAGATTGCTTTAATTTGTAAATATTCATTTCCCGAGGGAATTGTTTGCCATACAACTCAACGAGACTCATCATTATAGTAAGCAATCCTGACAGTACTACTAGAACGAACACTGAATATCGAATGGCGAGGCTTTTTATCGGAGGCGGGTAATTTAAGGATTTCTTTTTTTTTCCGTTTTCTACATGACGTTTCATACATTATTGATTATAAAAACTCATAATATTTCCCATGATGGGAAATTATTATGATTCGCTATTTTCTTATTGGAAAATTGGAATCTCTACTTTCAAAGTTTTGTAATTTTTTCCCGTAACTTTTACGTTGCAGCCGGCCTTCGTTTAGGCTGTTAACGATAGTTGCAAGTTATAGTCTGAGATGGGGCAAATATCAAAATTCTTTCGAAACATTACTGAGAAAACTCAGTGGCGATAATCGTAAGAGGTGGAAAGTTTTGTACTGAATGAGATTGTATGCAGCAAGAATGGCTAGCCAAGCTTGCAGATAAATTTGGAAGTTTCTTTTTTAATGATTTTTTGTTGCATACAAATATTCTGTAGACAACTGAAGTGTAGTTGGCTGCTTAGAGTTGTGTTAGCTGCTTGTGTAGATGCGTTCGATGGTTTGGAATTTTGCTCACAGGCATTTCGATAAATTTCATTTTGTTACACACACACATATCCCTTACGCGCTTCACACTGCCAGTAGACCCTCAAGTGCTCATTTGTATTGAACGAGCAAGCAAGTATCTCCATTTCGTTCGTTAAATGTTACCCATATTTTATGTGATTTGCTAAACGAACAGAAAGCTCTCTATCTTAACGGCACGTTCACTTCGTACATGATTGCTTTTTTTTTCGTTTATAAACGATCTTGCTACTCGTAAAATGTGTATGTATCTATTCCTAAAGCTGATTTTTATTTGTTTTATTTTCAACACAGTTGTCTAGGAGTCTTACTAATAGATTATATTAGACGATTTCTTAAGCAGTAATCACATATGTAAAAATTTATCGTTGAATACCCTCATATCAGATGTGAGCACATCAAATCGATGATAGACGATAGGAGTGTTGGTTGAGGTGAAGAAACGAGTATTTGTTGTTTTCGGATTGTAAAGACACATGTGATGTGTTCAGTAGCGAATAAGCTAGCATAATTTGTTTTCGTGAAGCCAATGCCAATCGAAATGTGATGCTATTTTTATTTTTTGAATTACGCGCATAAGTGTTCTTCCGTTCATGAAATGATTTCGTCTGCTTTACACGTTTTGTCGTTAAACAAAAATAAATCACAAAACATTAAGCGTTACAGGATCACAGTATAGGAAAGTGTTATTATTTTTTAGATGCTTATAGATGCTTATAAAGTGAGACAAATCAGTTAGCTTTTTAGATTTGTTTTTCTTTTTTCGTTCTAAGATTTGAGATTTTTCTTTTTCTGTTTTTCTTTTTCTTACTCAGATATGAAACGATAGGAGGGAATTCGAACAACAATGGCTACTACTATACGGTTTATTCTAGTCTTCATAGTAAGCCCGTATTAAGAAACAAGTTTACTATGAGGCTTATCTACCTAAATTCGGAGCTCAGTTTGATAGCTTTAGTTTCATAAAGAAATGATTTTTGTCCTTTTTATTTTCTTTTTTTTTTCTCTAAATTCTCCTTCAGTTCTTCCCAATTTTTTTTTTCACACGCGACCCGGCTGGTCGACATATGAGAGTGTTCATTCTCTTTGCTTTGCTCAGAATTTGTTCCTTTTTTTTTGCCACGCAGATACGCTGCTCCTAATACTTCCACAAATCTGTCTCATCCTTCTAATATCTGTGCTCTTAAATGATCATATTTCTTTTGTGGTATCATCCCAGCAAAAATCATATTCGATATTTTTGAGAATGTTTGGAACGTCGGCAGATCATCCATCATTCATTATTGTTGGCATTTGCGATTTTAGGTTACAAAGCTCGCCCAATTTGTCGTACCGATGCTGCTATTTCATATCGTCTATGAATTTGGAACTTGAGCTTTTATTCCTTTTTTTCTGTTCTTCAAGTACAATTTCGGTACACCGTTATCATTGTTGCTTATTTTATGCGCAGTTTTCTGCCTGTACCACTTATACAGTATACATTGTACCTATCCGTGTCCTTCAACTGGCGTACACTATTTCGTATAGCACGGGAAAAAACGAGGAACCAAATTCGATTTGTAGAATTCATGAGCTGTACGGTGATGTTTCTTTATGTTAAAATTATTAAGTTTAGGCTCATATTCTGGGTTCATTTTCGTTGTGAGCTGAGACAGTCATATTTGTTGCCCTAAAGTAGCATGTATAATTTGAAGTGATCAATGATTCATTGTTACTTGAAAAACCGGCAAACATCTATCTAATAAGCTTTTGGCTTTAAGGCGGAAATTGATCTGTTCTGATAGATTGCTTTAATTTGTAAATATTCATTTCCCGAGGGAATTGTTTGCCATACAATTCATATGAGGGGGTTCAATGATCGTTTCGATTTTTTTTAGCTGCAAAATGCTTCGATGGTTGTCAATTTCGTTGCGAGTTTTGCAACAAATTTTTCACGCTTTGCTGGTTGCCACTGTTAGCTCATCACATTGATTTTTCCAATTTTTTTCTCTCTGTTTCGAATGTTTCGTTGATTTTAAGCTTATGAACGTTTATCGCCTAATTTGTAAACAGAATTTTCCTTTGCCTAGCACTTCAGTGCTCTCCGCTGATGAGATTATTTTCAAAGCTACTTATCGAATCCATGAAGTTCTGGATTTAGCGATTCCGTTCATCAACATTTATTCTTTCATTTGGAATTTTTGTTGTCATTTATTTTCGCTAACAGCGTTGATCATCTTTTCAAACTCTCACTTCGACATTTGGCTGTTGAGCTTTTTTTTTTTCTTCGACCTTGCCATGACAGTGAAATTAATAGCGCAGTGCAGTAGTGGCGGGAATATAAGAATGATTTCAATGGGAGGGGGGGAGAGGGAGGAGCTGTCAAGATTACTTTTAACTGTTACAAAAAAGCACCGATTTCATCCAACTTTTTCATACGTGGAATTGCTTTGTCAGAAATTTCTTCAAAATTTGAACATCTTAGGCATTGAAAATTACTTTTGAAAAAAAAAAGGTACACTTCATAATTCCTCTTCTCCCATCCTCTTGCGGTTTTGTGGTGTAATAACGTTAAAAAGTATGCGAGAAATTAATGATCTACGTTGGAGACTTTACACAGTCGTTTTCATCAGCCGATCTTTAAACTGTTTAGGAAAAGCGGCTGCTATATAAGTTTTCTTGTTTTCAAGTACAGAGTGCAGATGTAGTATGGGTGAATGAGTAAATTCGATCGAGAGTGGACAACATTGTGTTGAAATACGTATAGTGTGGTTGGTGGGCGTTTTGGTTCAATCGACTGTAGTGAGAGAACGCCTTTAAAAATAAAAAAAGCTCGTATGCCTGCTCAAACGTCTTTTATGCTGCACTATCATCGCTTGGTGAATGCGTGCAGTGTTGTTCGAAACCTCCTACAAACTTGTGCTAAATAAATATTATTATTATTATTTTTTCTGCAATTTTCTTTCCTTCTTAAGCATTAACGTGGAAAGAGCTTACTTGTAGGTTACTTACAATTCCTTTACAAGTGCTTTTTTCGTTGCCCTCGCGTTTTGTAGAGCAGCTTTTGTCGAGTTAAACTGAGTAGGATATGAAGACGCAGACGAGCACTCGATAAGACATTCGTAGTCATTGCTCTAAGATATGTAAAAATCAGTTATTAAAGTTGTCTGAGGCGGGAGAA
>JPKZ01002328.1:87653-107809 GCA_000803305.1 Toxocara canis
GGGGGGGAAGGGGGGGGGAGGTAGTTAATCGTTGTCAATTATAATGTCGACCTTACGTCGATGCAGAGGTGGTTTTTGTTCTTTTCGCGCATTCGACTTTACAAAACATATACTGCGTTCCAAGTGTACAAAGCTGATTTTCCTAGTAGGTTTTTCTGGTCGTTGATAGCGGAATAGGAATGTGAACATCCGATAGTCAAAATAGAGTGCTGCTATCTCACGATGTCTTTTTTTTTGAGAATATTTCGAGGCTTTTTTAGCATTTCATTTATGGAAGATGGAAGAGTACGAAATGTTGAAAGCTTCCGAATTCCTTTTTTTCCCTTATTTCTTAAGGGGAATTATGATCAATGCAGTAATGAGTAGCATGAATTATGATCAATGCAGTAATGAGTAGCATGAATTATGATCAATGCAGTAATGAGTAGCATGAATTATGATCAATGCAGTAATGAGTAGCATGAATTATGATCAATGCAGTAATGAGTAGCATGAATTATGATCAATGCAGTAATGAGTAGCATGAATTATGATCAATGCAGTAATGAGTAGCATGAATTATGATCAATGCAGTAATGATTAGCATGAAGCTGCAATTTGCCTTATAGCAAATGCGTATGATGGGCGATTCAATTGTGATCGTTTCTTGCTCACACTCATTCTCTTTGAATCGCTCGTTGAAATGCGTCGCAGTAATGATTAGCATGAAGCTGCAATTTGCCTTATAGCAAATGCGTATGATGGGCGATTCAATTGTGATCGTTTCTTGCTCATACTCATTCTCTTTGAATCGCTCGTTGAAATGCGTCATATTTTCTTGTCACCTTACTCTTCCACCAATGAAAGTTTACGTTTGCCGTGTTATTAGTTACTACATCATGAATCACCCGTGATATCATCATTGTGTCATTCTCTGGGTTTAACTACTGAGAGTGATATGGTACAGTTAAACAGGATACGAAAAGTGCAAACTACTGCTACTTGTTCAGTGGCATAACTAGTATGAATTTAAATTGAATGAGAGGGAAGGAAGAGGAGGGGAAGGGCTGGAGAGAATTCGACTAGAGTGGGATTTCTGATTTTTGTTGTACAAGCTGCTTTGGTACTTCTATCTCCTTCTAGATAGCATGCCTGTCGACCTGTTGCGTATCCCTGCTCGTGAGTTTGTGTCAGCCGCTGAACGGCTACCTATTTTTGCGGCCCTATTACCAAAGCATGTGATAACAAGAACTCTTAACACCTCTAGGATGCCCGGGGCTAATATATGCTCTCTTATCCCAAAAGAGACGCTCGAGGCTGTGAAGTTCAAAAGTTCTATAAAGGATCTTTATCAGAAACGCGGCCGCTTTGCATGATGAGGCTATTTTTTAGCTTTTACTGAATGGCGTTTTTGAGTATGGGAAAGACCCTTTAATATATGTACGCTTTTTTAAAATTTATGTGTACTTTAATATATATTTTTTTAAAAGAATGGAGCTAACTGGAGGCAGGACAAAGCTTTTCGTCATGTTCAGGAGGAGCTTTATTTGGACTCATATAATCGACTGCTGGGTAATTCTCAGCAATCATTCGCATAAGTGGCGGAATGTTTGCCCCCTAGCTATAATAGTTTTCTTCCCAAATGCCGTTATCCTGTTGCACAAAGTATAGAATCGGATGTATGATCGATAGTGCGTATAATTTCTGTCTTTTTATGTATTCCCATCGAACAGTTAAGAGCGTTGTTTTTATTCGCTTCGAACGATTAATTTATACACGTCAAATCAACCGACACAAATTCACAACCAAAGTAATTTGAATACGATGCACTAGATTCAAATATATTCAGAATTTTCTAATGGTGGGCTATTCGTCGTGATTATTTGCTGTTATGAAATGATGTGTACTTACTACCCGGAACGGTAAAATTCGCAAAAAAAATATGCACAATTTTAGCTGTAATAAAGCAACACTATATCATTAGAGCCGCTAGTCGAATGTTATTCAGGCGGTTGCAAATTGGATGTTTTTTTTTCAGGTTGTCATTTTAAAAAAGAATTAAAGCCCCTTATAGTATTTTTTTTGAAAAATCCAATATTTTATGCTATACGGTAATCCTCCAGTGTTCTATCGTTAACGTGTATTCACTACTAAATATTCGATTAATTTCTATGAATATATGATACCGAAGTTATAATTATGAAGCGCCCGACTAGTAATTTTGTTGTGGTTGTTTGGCGCATAATTATGTGCGTTGTTCTGTTTTGTTTCATTTGAAGATTTTTGAATTTCTCGCTTGTAAGAATTTTTAAACTCCTTCAAGAGATTTTATTATTCGTAGGGGAATTTAACCGTTACGCTTTCATGATATGGATCAATCAACAATGATTACTATTTGATGACCTATTGTTTTTTATTTCATAAAATTCAGTTATTCGTCATTAAATTCATTTTGCCTCTAGCCAGTCAATTAAGGCTTCATGAAACGTTGGCGCTGTGACTGACATTTGCATAATTGCTTGTCATATAAGGTTTTCGAGCAACTTATGCAATCATGGAATACTTCTTCTTTACGAAATGAATATACGCCAAACAAATGTGACATTTAGCCAATTTTTCTTTGCTCAATTAATCATTATTAGTAACTGTAGTTGTTAATTAGTAATATTTAGTAATTGTTTAATTACTTTATTAATTAGTAATTACTCGATTAATTAATTAATCGCCGTGCAGTTAGTAATAGACAACGATTTTATTAGACATCATTTTGTGGAGGGTGAAAATGAGGAGCAAATATCATTCCATTTCGTCCGTTTCACTCACTGACATTTTAGCGCGTTGACATAAGGCTATCGATATAGCGCATCTCACTATTTTTGATGTTCATTTCGATAATAATGTTTATTAACCATTTTTTAGCTCTGTTTACCTTGTTCAACTAAACAGCATTTTCATCGTTTTTGCTCGTTTTATGCGTAAGGGTCGCCGACCTATTGTTCCGAATTTTTTTCCTGCAACATCGCTGATGTGATTCCTCAAAAGTTTATTTATAATTTTTCAAACCAGAATGAGCGTATAATAGATTACGTATCAGCTTCATCAGAAAGCTTCTTTTAGCTTTCAGAGCACTTAATAAGGCAACTATAATCATTCCCGATGTTATACTTACGTGTGGTACAGATGGCATGAACTTTATATCTAAATCAATATTTGATCTCTCTAAATAAATAGTTAGGTAGAGGATTTTAATACATGAAAGCTATTAAGTGATTTTGACGTCAAGATTTGATCTCATGGAACAGACATCCGAATTACGCAGAAAATAATGGCATAATTTGTTTCTCTTGTTTATCTGTACTATAATTTATCTGTACTATAACAGTCGTCAGATTGTGGTGCCTTCAATGATGAGCGTAATTTAATTAGCACACTGACATCTCTTCTCATTCTCTTCTTATAGTGGAATGGTTAACTACAATTTTCGACTTTTCTAAGCAGTGGCCAGTAATCGTCGTTCGCCACTCAGCGGAACAATTTGATTGTTTTGGTAAATAATTTAGAAAGCTTCAACATTTGGAGATATTCAAAGGAATTCATTTAATTAAGCGCAATTTTAAATGCTGCCGAAACATTGCGTACAATTCCGTAAGCAAGGCATTTTTTTCCGCAACGACCATTTTTTCAAAAATATGCAAAGGTGAGTTAATCACTTGATCCGCGCAATTTTCGTTCGTATTTTATGCGACCTCATTTAATAATTCTCAAAATTATGAGTTTCATTTCTTATCCGATAAGTTTTTGTTTAAATTTTCGCCTATTGAAATTGCAATCCCGCATGTATTCTTGCTTTATTTTTCATAAACGTAATTCATTTGATATTTTCATATTTTCATACTCCAGTAATTTTAGAAATTATTGCATAGAATTATACTGTAGAAAAAAATTTATTCATTAATGAGGGATATTAGCCGTCGACGAGCATTTGTGAAATCCAGTATTAAGGACGTTTTAGAGAGTTGCACATTAGGTTTCGAATTTTTATTTAGCCAAAAAAAAGGAGAAAGCTTAATTTGCAGAATTTTTTTGCATATAACATAGTAGTGCGTGCCATTGTGTGCATGCCACTGGCAAGCCGAGCAGCGGTAATAAATCTTTCTGCTAAGTGCACATTGGCAGTGAGCTTGATATCAGTGGAGACTTTTGCAATACCTCTGGCTAATGGGGCAGTTTCTTTTTTTTTTAAATGACGAAAAGGTTTTTCCATTTTTAATGCCTACAAGTTTCCCTCTTCTACCTAACCTATTCGAGAGATCTACAGTACGTTATGCGTCGAGATGAACATTGGTGACGACGTTGGACAGATAGGTCAACGGTGGGAAGGGGAGGGTAGGGTGGGACGGAAATGCGGAGGTTTGCGAGGTAAATGAGCCGATGCTCATGAACAATCATGATCGATGAGCTGGAAGATCAAATCAAAGTGGTATTGATTATGGCAAATTGGTCGCCATTATAACACAGTGCAGTCATTTGTGAACAGATAGATCATCAACGGAAACAGCTGTTATGCACAACGCCCTAAGGTGAAGTAAGTGTTCAGTTATCCTAATGCATAATGGTGGTAGCCGTTACAAATAGCTATGATTGGGAAGGGAATGAGAGAAAGCGAGGTATGGCAGGATAAAATCGTTTGTATAAACTTACTCGTATTGAAAATAATAAATGAAATGAACTTTGAAAGAAAGAAAAAGTTGTTTTTTTTTCTGATGAATTTTTTGAATAATAACTCGAAAATTGTTGTACGAAATGTACTGAGATGCAAAAAGATTAAGAGGGAAATTTGATACGTGCAGTCGGTGATCAGGGAAGATTAAGTTTTAATTTTGGAATCCTCGAAGTTCGAAAGCAGTGTTTTACGCTTTTGAAATTTAATATTTCTTTATTTAAACACAACAATCGCTCTAAGCAGATTCCCACCATATGATGCACAATGCAAATTATGCAATCCAACTATCCCGTAATAGCGCGCTGAACGATATTTTACAAAGCACAGATCGTGAGCAGTGCTGACGTACTACTTTTATATGAGTTATGTTGGTTATGAGGTAGAAATGTTGTCGAGCTGCTCATTCGACTAACTTAATTGTTAGCGCTCTTTTGCGTCATACGCTTCTGGGTGCTACAGCTTGCATGCATAACGTGAGGACGATGCACAGTTTTGTACTATTTTGGTCGAATCCTTTTCTGATCGAAATATACTAAGATAATAGTTTATAAGTATCTAAAATGAGTAGTTGATGATGTGAGGGTCTCTTATGGAGATTTTTCTACTCCCAGCTTCATTTTCCACAAAGTTGCGGTAACTTTCATATTCTTTTTCGTTATTGACCGTTTTTCTTGGCGTACCATCACTCTGAAGAGAAAATTTAAAGTTACTTTAATCTAAATGATAAGAACTTAAATTCGTGAAATATAAGAAAGCGTTGAAAAAATTATAAAGTAGAGGATTTTTTCTCTTTCAAATTCGATTTTTATTTGATCATATATGCATTTGCACATGGATGCGTTGCTTTCTATGATATCGTGATCATGTGAAGAACTAAGTGTATGTTGATATTGTTGCCAACATTTCGACCGATCTTCCGATGTTTAACGCCATCGTACGAAGTGCATTAGTGGGAAGAGGATCATTTAGGATAAAAGTGGTATGCGGGTGACCGAAGAGGTTAGTATGTAACTCCTGCTATCGCCATATTGTCTTCTGCCCTTCGTTCCAGGTAGTTGTGGATAACTCCAACTCCATATTCATAAATTCATGAAATCAGCCTCTGGCAGATATGGCATGGACAAAATGCTTCTATAATGAGCCCCACTTAAGCTGTGAATGGTGATGTTGCTTCACCAAAAGTTTTTTGATGCTCTTAGGTGTCGAAGCGCTATTTTTTTTTAAGAACGTGCCGTATTACTACGTGATACAGCATTCTTACAAAACTAAAGTCAGGAAGTGCGGAATAGAGTTCATGTCATTTTTCGAAGAAGGTACAGTGCAGTAGTCATAGCAAATAAGTGCTAGAGTGATATCACGTTTGTCGCTTTTCGAAAAGTGTTTATTCTTTTTTCTGTTACTTAATTATGCGGTATTTATACTGTTCTTGTACTTTGCTTCTTAATTGTACCGAGCTGTGGCGCAGTGCAATATGTATGTAATAGCAGAACTAAGAGGTACAGTATAATCTTCATACCATCATCGAGGACGGAGTGTAGTACAGTGTTCATGCCAAAAAAGTAATGTAATGACATCGCTGCATTTCTTTCAAAAACGTGGCACATGGTGCCTTCATAATTTACACTTACGGGACGAATATGAGAGAGAGTTATGGCAAGTTACGGAGAGGAGCGAGAGTTTTTATTAAGGGAAGAGGAGCGAAGCTATGGTATGAGGGAAGGAAACCGCCTGCGTCCTCCTCGTCCCTTCTTCGCCCTTACCAAACCTTCTTAGGGGGAGGGAGAGAGAAGCGGCAACCATATCAGTGAATAAGTGAGAAAGTGCAGAATGTTTTGTGAGACTTAAGGAACATCCTTTCGAGATAGGGTAAATTTGATGCTATCAAGCATCTTGACGTAGCGTACGGTGCTCGGGCTTTCATCACTACTTCAGCCCGATACACCTCAGAAAGCTCTCCGCTAAAATATCGCGAGTCAATTCGTTTTTAGGCCACCGCTTCATTTTAGGTTGGAGCAGTTCTTCGTAAAAGGTTTAATAGAGCCTCGTGAAGTTGTGCAGCTCCACTTGGTCTCTCGCTCTTATGTAATTCTTCCTTTTGGATTTGATTGGGCTTCTTTTGCTTAAATTCGGCATACTTACAATTTATAGTGATTTCAGGGGATTGCCAAGTTCATCGACATTCGACTCGAAGAGTTGCTTGGCAGGAGCAGTGAGTTTGGCTCGAGCTAGTCAAAAGAACGCTTGCTGCGTTCAACACCCACCCACAACGCATCGCATACAACGATTCATCACTTTCTTCTCCTCTAATGATCATCAGGCATTTTTTTTAAATTTCTGCTTTTCTTTTGTAAATGAAGATAAGCTGGTAAGTATGGCGGGGGAGGGAGGGGGGGAAGAAGGAGGGAGCGAGCGTCATTAGCAATCTGCATCAGTTCCTCGAACGGGAATCCCATTTTTTGGTTCCACTAAGGTTTCTTTCGTATTATTTCTTTGCATTTTTCACTAAAATATGCACAGTTATGATATAACAATTTATCTGGAACTCTATTGCGCCTTCTTACAGTCGTTACTTTTTCGGTTAGGTGACTTTAGAAATGAGTCAACGAAGGTGAGCACTTCAGCAGTTTTTGTTGGTCTGGCTGTCTGTAAAAGGAAATTGGTGACACTCAGAGATTTGTCTTTCATTCAGGTGGTCCACACTTCAGTTGTACTGTTTGGTTAAACAAAAGCGTATGTTTGCCCGCCTTTGCTAACATTTTTGAAATTCTAGTGGCGCTTTGTAGTGCTTTTTATTCCCCATATTTAGCTACTGTTTTTTACACCTGATCTGCAATTCCGCAACATTGAGAGTTTGACACAATACGCAAGCATCAGATTCGCTCCATTGAAGATCTTTGTGTATCGTTTCGGCACATTCAGCAGAATTTCCGTTGAGGAAGTGTGGTGTTTGATCACGTCTGTTTGAGCCCTGGGGTCAAAATCTCTTAGGTGATATTCCAGAAATGCAGTAACGCATTTTAAGAAACCGATAAAAACAGTCATGAAGATGAACTTGTTTTAGGGCAATGTTCGAAAAAAACCAACCGCACTACCTTTCATATTGCAGTAAACATTTCCATGCGACATATATGGAAAATAGTTCTTTTTGTTTTTTGTCCGGACGTGATGCCATTTGAGAGTGTGCGAAACCTTTTTTTTTGCGTTTGAGTAGCTATGGCAAACTATAATATACTTATAAGTAATACTTATAATCACACTTATAAGTAATCGTGTTCTTACATTACCGTTTAATTTCATTTCTGTGACGAGTGTAGCGGCAGTATTCCCCAGCTGTATAGCCTGCCGACTATGCATATTATTCGTGCAATATTTTTGAAAACGCAGTCACAGTTGTGTCGCGCCTGTCAAAATTTTTCCTTTGCATTGCGTGTTGCCTGTCGCGATTATCATATAGACTTGCGTTGTACATATTAACATCGCTAGATTAAGCTAACAAGCGGCAGTTGCACTCTTTAAAAAATTTTTTTTCACGATTTTGAATGGGCTAAGGGGGGAGGGGGAGGTAGCTCGGTGATAGAGCTCCAGCCTCGTATGCAGGAAGACTTAGATTCGATTCCCGCCTGCTTCCCACCATACCACTGACAGCCGAGCTAGCGGGTGGCACTTAACAAAAGCTAAAACAGCCCAAGGAATGGCTGTGCTCAGCGTGCGTTTGCATCTCAGTAACATCGAGATATCGCATCGAAGGCTCGAGCGATCTCTGAATCTTTGATTATGGGCTGCTGCAGACGGCTGTTAAGACCGGTTGCTTTTATTATATCTTTGCACGTGATCACTCGAACGTTGAAAATATCATAAAGTGACCATCGCAACAGTCACCTCATAGCCTCAATATGTCATTCTGTTGAAGTTTTTAGGCATATCGATGTTTCAGATGTCTTTATGTTACTCTACGGCCTTATGTAACCATCGTTGCTTATAGATTTGACCAGTTTGTTGAAAAGAATTTCTCGAGGATGAGGCAAAATTTAAAATTACGAATATTAATTTGCACGGGTGGTTGCAGAATAAGCACTCGAGCAGTTCGTTGGCGGCGGCGTCCTCACGGACTAGCACCAAGCAACATCTGAAGCGTTCTACGACCACACTTAACAGCTCGCATGTGGCACCAGTGTTCGTACCGGTCAATGCAAAGGATGTGCGCAAGCAGGGCCAGCTGGTACATCAGGTTTGCATTATGACGTCATTGTCTCCCCACTTCTGCTTAATTATGCTCCCTCCGATCACTTATGTTGGTGCTGATTGTTCCTGTTGATTTGTACGTACGTAATGCGTGGTTGAACGCTAAACCAGCGCAGAGATGGAATGCTTTTATTGAGCGTTTCGGGATACCGTCATATTGGAGAGTAGAAGGAAATTTTTAAAAAGCGCACTGATATGAAAATATACACAGTGCGTGGGCTAACATATGCTATAATATATATGTATATGTACATATATATATGTATATACATATATATACATGTATATATATACATATGCATATATATATAAGGCATACAGACGCATATAGGCATATACATTAAACGAATTGTATATGCGTATACAGACGCGTATATATATACATATATATAACATATGTCAATCCACGCATTGTATACATTGTCGTATTACCGCGTTGTTGTATATACTTCCATCTACATTGTGGCAATTTGTTTCACGATCACTTAGCTGATGTCTTCATTAGAATGCATTCAAGAATACAGAGTGATGCTGAAAAAGAATCGATTAGAATTACGATCTGGTTTTGTGATATAATTCCATGTTTATGCTTATGAACAGGGAACCAAAATCGTTGTCGCGAATTTTTTTTTAACTATCTGTTTTTGAATGACGGCGCATTAAGCCATTCCACAAAAAGCCGAGATCGCTGGCGGAGTCCAAATAAGGGCTTTTCGAAGATACTGACATGCGAACATGCGGAGACGTTAATACAATTAAAAACTGAACGAAGAAGGATAGATAGTTGGGGACCATTTATTGCTTGTTATCGCTACTTTTATGAAGGATTTTTTAAACTGGACATTTATTATAGCCTAATAAAGTAGGAGCCAAGCCTTGGCCGCAGATTGAGGCTGCAAGGCACGCGACTTATACGTTTTGTCGCGGTTATCCTATCTGCACTTTGTGGAATAATGGTAAAGTAAAGTAGTCGTTTAGGAGACGGCTCTCGGTGAATCGTCGAAGTACGATCGTAGGCGATGGGAGCAATGCTGGGCAGTGCTGCATGCTTACAATTTGTATCTTTGTCGACAGCTGAGTTCGTATGTGAGTGATGAGACACAGGAAAAGGTAATGCTATTTCTTTTACATATCTTTGTCGTAATCAGAAACTATTGATTTTTCAAAGTTTTATGTAATTGATCGACCGAGCGGCAAAATTGTGCTTCTCCATTTGTTTGCAAGGATTCCTGATGATAAGAGTTAGCTGTATTTGTATGATAAGAGTTAACTGTTTTATGACTGCTCGCATTTTACTGCTGAACAGTCTGATCTATTCGAATGATAATGGTTCTGATAGAGAGCCTTAATTTTTTCATATTCTTTAAAAGAATTTTTCCATATGTTAAAAGTTGTCTCATATTCGTATCTGAGCTGCTCATTAATCATGGTTATGAAAGTGATAAAAGTTATTGCGTTAAGAGTTCCTTCCGATTATCTCCGTTTCGAAGCTCTTCAGTCGCCATGAAGGGAATTATGCTACTTTTGTGATTGACCTGATTTCTGCGCCAGAATCGCAAAATTTGGTTGCAGGAAACGTTGGGTCTGGGTTGGCAAAGGGCATGGCAAATTGAAGGGTTCACATGAGTTATGATTAACGTAATTGGATAAATATGCATGAGTAAGGCTACCATACAATCAGCTTTTCCATTTATGTCTCTCTTTTCTTCTCTCTTCGTTGCGTTTATCTTTCGCCGTTTCTGACTGTTTCTGTGAATTTCTATGTCCCATATATGCGTCGTCATATAATGCACAATCGTCGCGCAGCCACAAATGTAATGCCCTATAAAACGTGTAGGAACCCATAATTTAGGTACATATCCATTCTTTTTAACACCGCTTTTTGTTCGATAGACGATTTGGTTGGTGTCCGAGTTGAGTTGTGTTCACTGAACATTTTGAATCACGGATATTTTTGTTTATATTAGTCGTTAATTTGCCAATAATCGGCATAATGATTTCGGCAAAGTTTCAGACAATTTTTTCTCGTACAAAATATCAGTCGAGCGATGTTACTTAAGATCATCATAATGGATTCATCAGTATAAGTCGTCTTTTTCATCATTTAAAGGAATGCCGTTACTGTAGACCTTACAAGGATATGGCTACTTTCGTACATTTACGCATGTGCGGGCAAGCTGTTAACTTTTAATTGATCGATAATAAATACTGATCCGTTTTAGTCTAGGGTCCTTACAGCCTCTCTCCTCTTACCGTTTTCCGTCCGCGCGGTTGAAATATTCCGAACTCACGAAGGGACGATTGTTGAGCATATTTGGTCTTTGTTGTTTTATGAGTTAAGAGACTAACGAACTATATAGTAAGTAGCATGCTGAAACATGCAAAGAAGCGTTTTAAAATTATGTTTTCAAGTTTTTTTTGAATCGTGAAGATTTTCGCCAATAAAGCTTCATTCCTGAATCGTTAAAAGTATTGTACGTTGATGGTCTTCGATTTTTCTCGACTCCAATCTCTTCTGATATTTGCACATTTTGTAGGTCCCTTTCACTTTCCTCGATACTTTGCTCTTCCTTCAGCCAATCCTAGTCATATGTGAACCGTATACTTATGAGATGGAAGAAGGTGAAGCAAACCAAGTGGTCGTGCTGTCAGATTGTCCCTCACTTAAAACCAGTTGAGAGCGAACTGAAAATTCTTAGCAAAAGATTTGACGCTTTTTTTGCGCTAGATCGCTGCTAAGGCCATCTTTAGCAATTACGATGCACCAAACAAAACACATCTGAAAATGCCGAACACCGTTAACCGAACGATGTCGTGCTGTGATTTTCGTTTTTTTTTTCCAAAAAATTCATTGAAGGTGTCGCCTTTGGCGTCGGTTAAAATGGTAGTTTCCATGTGCGCATTTTTTGCTTAACAACATCTCTTTAGAATTTTTTCACTGGAAATTTTTGTGAGAAAATTTTGAATATCAGTGGAAATTTTTCTTTTTCGTTTTTTTCTCGTTTACATCAGATTTTCGTCGTTTCGTTTCGTTTAATGTTGGAAATTTGGTCGCACTCTCTAAGCGCTTTTTTTTTCTTACTGATTTCTCATACTTGTTCAGTTTCTTTTGCTATCTGGCAGTCTTTCATTCATTGTTTGAATTTTTAATTTTTTAAAATTCTTTTCTAATTGCTAGCCATGAAATTGTTTAATGCCGGCTTTAGTAGCAAAGCTTATTTTGTTTATTCTTCTAGACTCCTGCATTCCCTTCTTCATCTCTCTCTCATTCTCCATCTTTCTCTCTTCGCATATTATCTACAATGTCGACACTCTAGTGCTTAATAAATATGGAAGCGGCATTGATTGTTTACTTTTATTCTGTGTTTCGTCTTATATGAGATCGTACGTGTAAGTTGAAAATAAGGTGAAACGAACATGTAGTCATATGTTGTCGAAAATTCACTGAACAGACATCCCATCGTTCGTAACACTCACAATTTTGTAGTTGTTTGTGCTATATGCGTTCAGTTTTTGTCACGAAATTGTTGTTAACACCTATCTTGTGATAGGTTGTTGGCAGACACCCTGTCTCACGATAGCAGGACATTTGTCTATCTCATGCTATCGTTCATCTAAAAGGTGAAATGAAAATGTACGCGTATGTTAGCGAGCTTATGATTCTTTATGTACACAAATATATTTGTATTGATATTTTCAATTCAACGAAATGTGTACGCTAGACAATTTCACTATTTGTTCGCGGCGTACGCATTTACGGACTTGTTCGTTTGCATAAGAGGCGTATGTCAATTTTGTGCTTCATTGTTCATCACCTATATACGAGTTGTTGAACATTGCGGCGCACTGAAAGGTGGCTTGACTACTGGATGAGGTGCGTAGGTTTATAGAGGGAAAAAAAAACCTGTTCCTTATTGTGCATAACATAAATGCTGCATGTAGATATTTATAGCGCAATGTCGAGATATTTACCAAAATTGATGGATGCTAGCTGGTATGCTGTCACACCTAACCACCCACCCCATCGCTTCGCTCATTGTTGCTTATTTTACAGTTCTTAACTCTTTTGAGATTATTCATCTGGAAGCGTTTTGCTACTTATCCGCAGCTGCTACACGCATTTAAAATCCTATACTGCGTCATTGCTTCGAGTGGGCATTAAAATGCTCGTAGAGAAACCTAAGCATTGGTTCAGAAAATTTTGCAAAATATATTTGCAATTTCAAGAAATTCTTTGTTTCAGATGCAGTTATTTTAATGCCAAATAATCCTCGATCACCGCGAGTTATTTTCAACGATAAAATACTTCTTTAAAGCAGTGATGCATTATAGTTGTTAGTGAATGGTAGCTAGATCGCTGCTAAGGCCATCTTTAGCAATTACGATGCACCAAACAAAACACATCTGAAAATGCCGAACACCGTTAACCGAACGATGTCGTGCGGTGATTTTCGTTTTTTTTTTTCAAAAAAATTCATTGAAGGTGTCGCCTTTGGCGTCGGTTAAAATGGTAGTTTCCATGTGCGCATTTTTTGCTTAACAACATCTCTTTAGAATTTTTTCGCTGGAAATTTTTGTGAGAAAATTTTGAATATCAGTGGAAATTTTTCTTTTTCGTTTTTTTCTCGTTTACATCAGATTTTCGTCGTTTCGTTTCGTTTAATGTTGGAAATTTGGTCGCACTCTCTAAGCGCTTTTTTTTTCTTACTGATTTCTCATACTTGTTCAGTTTCTTTTGCTATCTGGCAGTCTTTCATTCATTGTTTGAATTTTTAATTTTTTAAAATTCTTTTCTAATTGCTAGCCATGAAATTGTTTAATGCCGGCTTTAGTAGCAAAGCTTATTTTGTTTATTCTTCTAGACTCCTGCATTCCCTTCTTCATCTCTCTCTCATTCTCCATCTTTCTCTCTTCGCATATTATCTACAATGTCGACACTCTAGTGCTTAATAAATATGGAAGCGGCATTGATTGTTTACTTTTATTCTGTGTTTCGTCTTATATGAGATCGTACGTGTAAGTTGAAAATAAGGTGAAACGAACATGTAGTCATATGTTGTCGAAAATTCACTGAACAGACATCCCATCGTTCGTAACACTCACAATTTTGTAGTTGTTTGTGCTATATGCGTTCAGTTTTTGTCACGAAATTGTTGTTAACACCTATCTTGTGATAGGTTGTTGGCAGACACCCTGTCTCACGATAGCAGGACATTTGTCTATCTCATGCTATCGTTCATCTAAAAGGTGAAATGAAAATGTACGCGTATGTTAGCGAGCTTATGATTCTTTATGTACACAAATATATTTGTATTGATATTTTCAATTCAACGAAATGTGTACGCTAGACAATTTCACTATTTGTTCGCGGCGTACGCATTTACGGACTTGTTCGTTTGCATAAGAGGCGTATGTCAATTTTGTGCTTCATTGTTCATCACCTATATACGAGTTGTTGAACATTGCGGCGCACTGAAAGGTGGCTTGACTACTGGATGAGGTGCGTAGGTTTATAGAGGGAAAAAAAAACCTGTTCCTTATTGTGCATAACATAAATGCTGCATGTAGATATTTATAGCGCAATGTCGAGATATTTACCAAAATTGATGGATGCTAGCTGGTATGCTGTCACACCTAACCACCCACCCCATCGCTTCGCTCATTGTTGCTTATTTTACAGTTCTTAACTCTTTTGAGATTATTCATCTGGAAGCGTTTTGCTACTTATCCGCAGCTGCTACACGCATTTAAAATCCTATACTGCGTCATTGCTTCGAGTGGGCATTAAAATGCTCGTAGAGAAACCTAAGCATTGGTTCAGAAAATTTTGCAAAATATATTTGCAATTTCAAGAAATTCTTTGTTTCAGATGCAGTTATTTTAATGCCAAATAATCCTCGATCACCGCGAGTTATTTTCAACGATAAAATACTTCTTTAAAGCAGTGATGCATTATAGTTGTTAGTGAATGGTATTACTCATTTCATCATAGACTATCGTGTTTTTTGATACTTTATTTCCCACACTGTATTAATATTTATTGCTTTTTACTCTCATTTTCAGGTTTTGAATATCCCGGCAGATTCGCGCACTATCGATGTTAGGTCGGCGATAGTTGATATTGCATACGAATTGTTGCAGCGAAAAGATGAACAACGAGCTCATGTATTTAGAGTTGTGACACAGCGGCGCACTGAACATCTTCTTCAAGCGGAAAGGTTATTTGCATTTTACGGATTCGTTTTTTTAAGGATTGAAAACCAAAAAAAATATTAACAGTATTGATGTTTCAACGTGCCACCTAGTTTGAGTAAGTGCAATCGAAAATTTGAAGAATTTCTTACAGCTGAGATGTTCACCTAGTTTCCCTCATTGTCATTTCCGCTATTCTTCATCATTCACGATTCTCTTTTTAAGAATGTGTGATTCTGGATGGCGCTAAACTCTATGTGTATATTTACTTATATATGTCCGAACTTCATATTTTCAATTGCACATCGCATCAAACAATAAATAGTTTTGCGCAGCATGGCAGCATTTCTTTTCTGATATTTTTCATGTGGAATAATTTATTTTAGCTAACTTTTTTCGCTAGCATAATTTATCGGTTTTGTTTGTATTTACTTTCATCAACACTGTTCCCACAAAACAGAATTTCGAAATCATATTTTGAGGAGATATCTGATGGCGATAATAGGTTTGAATGTTGGAGATGATCGCATTGAATGCTGAACTGTTCAATTAGTGATATTTATAATTGCTTAACGGATTGTTCCCCTGTAATAATATTACTGCATATAGTATTTCTTACAAAGTAACAGTATACAGTTATTCGAGAGCGATCGGAGAGGCAATGAACGGATTCATAAATGAATTTTTTGCGATAGCTGAGAGTTTTAGTGCAATAGTTATTTTGAACTTTTCGTATGAATTTTTTTTTTAAATTAAAGTGAAAGCGAAATGCTGAAGTGGATCGACAATATTCGAAGTGCATCAACTGCAACTGCTGTAGTGCCCGCTGATGATCGCTGTGCGGCAACGCATCGTGCAAAAGCAGCTAAAGCTAATTCAGCGGACTCGGTTAGTCATTCTCTGTATTTTTTTTTCGCACTTAATAATCTGTTTTCAAAATGATAGAGCGCTACACAACTATAGATTCTTTTTTTTTCAGGTTCATGTTTTCCTAACGCTTTAAGCCTACTTCTTTGTTATGCTGGCGAGCTACATTGAAAAATAGATGATTTTCTTTTCCGTTATGAACCCTTCGACAAAATTAATGAATGAGGTCTTACCATCAGAGTTCCACTTACTGTTTTATTTATTTCATCACCGTTATTTATGATTGGTTCGATGATTTGTTCCTAAAGAAGTGTATATTTCATAACAGAGAGTGGTGGTGACCTTTAAATTATTCGCCGAGCGCTAGTAAAAATGGCCATTTGCCTTTTTCTTTCCATCGACAGGCCAGTGGACTGATTCGTTTTTGTACTCGTGCGTTGTATTGTTGGCTGAATGTCACTTTATATGCGGTGGTAGTGATTCATTATGGTGTTTAAAAATTCTTGTTTCTCAGCTTAATTTTATTCTGCTTTTTCCTCCTTCAGACACACCACCCCCTCCCCCCAACCATGCCTTCCTCCACCCTTCTACATATATATATATATATATACATTTATATATATATAGTCTTTGTATGGCTACAGCTAATTTCTTTATCGAAGGCACAGCTATAAGAAGATTGTGCTCTGCATGTCTGTCATTCATCCAGTCCACATTAGGACGCTGCGCTCTACCCCCAGCTTCACCTTCATTAATTGATTCAGCAGCCACTATCACCGTTCAGTACGCATCCCATCGAAAATTCACTGAACAGACATCCCATCGTTCGTAACACTCACAATTTTGTAGTTGTTTGTGCTATATGCGTTCAGTTTTTGTCACGAAATTGTTGTTAACACCTATCTTGTGATAGGTTGTTGGCAGACACCCTGTCTCACGATAGCAGGACATTTGTCTATCTCATGCTATCGTTCATCTAAAAGGTGAAATGAAAATGTACGCGTATGTTAGCGAGCTTATGATTCTTTATGTACACAAATATATTTGTATTGATATTTTCAATTCAACGAAATGTGTACGCTAGACAATTTCACTATTTGTTCGCGGCGTACGCATTTACGGACTTGTTCGTTTGCATAAGAGGCGTATGTCAATTTTGTGCTTCATTGTTCATCACCTATATACGAGTTGTTGAACATTGCGGCGCACTGAAAGGTGGCTTGACTACTGGATGAGGTGCGTAGGTTTATAGAGGGAAAAAAAAACCTGTTCCTTATTGTGCATAACATAAATGCTGCATGTAGATATTTATAGCGCAATGTCGAGATATTTACCAAAATTGATGGATGCTAGCTGGTATGCTGTCACACCTAACCACCCACCCCATCGCTTCGCTCATTGTTGCTTATTTTACAGTTCTTAACTCTTTTGAGATTATTCATCTGGAAGCGTTTTGCTACTTATCCGCAGCTGCTACACGCATTTAAAATCCTATACTGCGTCATTGCTTCGAGTGGGCATTAAAATGCTCGTAGAGAAACCTAAGCATTGGTTCAGAAAATTTTGCAAAATATATTTGCAATTTCAAGAAATTCTTTGTTTCAGATGCAGTTATTTTAATGCCAAATAATCCTCGATCACCGCGAGTTATTTTCAACGATAAAATACTTCTTTAAAGCAGTGATGCATTATAGTTGTTAGTGAATGGTATTACTCATTTCATCATAGACTATCGTGTTTTTTGATACTTTATTTCCCACACTGTATTAATATTTATTGCTTTTTACTCTCATTTTCAGGTTTTGAATATCCCGGCAGATTCGCGCACTATCGATGTTAGGTCGGCGATAGTTGATATTGCATACGAATTGTTGCAGCGAAAAGATGAACAACGAGCTCATGTATTTAGAGTTGTGACACAGCGGCGCACTGAACATCTTCTTCAAGCGGAAAGGTTATTTGCATTTTACGGATTCGTTTTTTTAAGGATTGAAAACCAAAAAAAATATTAACAGTATTGATGTTTCAACGTGCCACCTAGTTTGAGTAAGTGCAATCGAAAATTTGAAGAATTTCTTACAGCTGAGATGTTCACCTAGTTTCCCTCATTGTCATTTCCGCTATTCTTCATCATTCACGATTCTCTTTTTAAGAATGTGTGATTCTGGATGGCGCTAAACTCTATGTGTATATTTACTTATATATGTCCGAACTTCATATTTTCAATTGCACATCGCATCAAACAATAAATAGTTTTGCGCAGCATGGCAGCATTTCTTTTCTGATATTTTTCATGTGGAATAATTTATTTTAGCTAACTTTTTTCGCTAGCATAATTTATCGGTTTTGTTTGTATTTACTTTCATCAACACTGTTCCCACAAAACAGAATTTCGAAATCATATTTTGAGGAGATATCTGATGGCGATAATAGGTTTGAATGTTGGAGATGATCGCATTGAATGCTGAACTGTTCAATTAGTGATATTTATAATTGCTTAACGGATTGTTCCCCTGTAATAATATTACTGCATATAGTATTTCTTACAAAGTAACAGTATACAGTTATTCGAGAGCGATCGGAGAGGCAATGAACGGATTCATAAATGAATTTTTTGCGATAGCTGAGAGTTTTAGTGCAATAGTTATTTTGAACTTTTCGTATGAATTTTTTTTTTAAATTAAAGTGAAAGCGAAATGCTGAAGTGGATCGACAATATTCGAAGTGCATCAACTGCAACTGCTGTAGTGCCCGCTGATGATCGCTGTGCGGCAACGCATCGTGCAAAAGCAGCTAAAGCTAATTCAGCGGACTCGGTTAGTCATTCTCTGTATTTTTTTTTCGCACTTAATAATCTGTTTTCAAAATGATAGAGCGCTACACAACTATAGATTCTTTTTTTTTCAGGTTCATGTTTTCCTAACGCTTTAAGCCTACTTCTTTGTTATGCTGGCGAGCTACATTGAAAAATAGATGATTTTCTTTTCCGTTATGAACCCTTCGACAAAATTAATGAATGAGGTCTTACCATCAGAGTTCCACTTACTGTTTTATTTATTTCATCACCGTTATTTATGATTGGTTCGATGATTTGTTCCTAAAGAAGTGTATATTTCATAACAGAGAGTGGTGGTGACCTTTAAATTATTCGCCGAGCGCTAGTAAAAATGGCCATTTGCCTTTTTCTTTCCATCGACAGGCCAGTGGACTGATTCGTTTTTGTACTCGTGCGTTGTATTGTTGGCTGAATGTCACTTTATATGCGGTGGTAGTGATTCATTATGGTGTTTAAAAATTCTTGTTTCTCAGCTTAATTTTATTCTGCTTTTTCCTCCTTCAGACACACCACCCCCTCCCCCCAACCATGCCTTCCTCCACCCTTCTACATATATATATATATATATACATTTATATATATATAGTCTTTGTATGGCTACAGCTAATTTCTTTATCGAAGGCACAGCTATAAGAAGATTGTGCTCTGCATGTCTGTCATTCATCCAGTCCACATTAGGACGCTGCGCTCTACCCCCAGCTTCACCTTCATTAATTGATTCAGCAGCCACTATCACCGTTCAGTACGCATCCCATCGTTGTCCATGCAACTCATTTCACTTTTAAATGATGCGCAATGCTCTTTTCTTTGTTTATTCTTTGCTTCTGACACATTGATAATCTTCTCAACGATAGCGCGATGCATCGGCGGTAATACTAAAGATTTGCGTTCATGGTTGGATGCTATCCCCTTCCCTCGTCTCTGTTTAATTTTCTCCTTTCTGCTGCTGATGACTGTATTGATAGTCGATTTCACTACAGCCGCAGGTCGCTATGCGCGTGCGAATACGTATTTCGAGTAAATGAGTGAAGGGTTGCTGATGTATGACTGTAGTTTGCTGCAAACAAGTATGCTTCGACCTGGACTGTTTTCGTATTCGTTTCGTCCAATATCGCAATATTTTGATGTTTATGAAATGTATCGAGCGTACTTTTTGGCTGATAATCTTCCTGAATATTCAAAACCTGTCTTCCACCCTCGTTTCGGACGGTAATTGCGATTAGTGCTAATATTAAAACTCTTGTTTATAAGAAATATAAAAGCGCCCAAAGTCTGTACTGAGTAGAATTGCTCAGGGACCTCCGAGGGCTCGTTGGA
>JPKZ01002328.1:111488-132996 GCA_000803305.1 Toxocara canis
ATATATATATAAGGCATACAGACGCATATAGGCATATACATTAAACGAATTGTATATGCGTATACAGACGCGTATATATATACATATATATAACATATGTCAATCCACGCATTGTATACATTGTCGTATTACCGCGTTGTTGTATATACTTCCATCTACATTGTGGCAATTTGTTTCACGATCACTTAGCTGATGTCTTCATTAGAATGCATTCAAGAATACAGAGTGATGCTGAAAAAGAATCGATTAGAATTACGATCTGGTTTTGTGATATAATTCCATGTTTATGCTTATGAACAGGGAACCAAAATCGTTGTCGCGAATTTTTTTTTAACTATCTGTTTTTGAATGACGGCGCATTAAGCCATTCCACAAAAAGCCGAGATCGCTGGCGGAGTCCAAATAAGGGCTTTTCGAAGATACTGACATGCGAACATGCGGAGACGTTAATACAATTAAAAACTGAACGAAGAAGGATAGATAGTTGGGGACCATTTATTGCTTGTTATCGCTACTTTTATGAAGGATTTTTTAAACTGGACATTTATTATAGCCTAATAAAGTAGGAGCCAAGCCTTGGCCGCAGATTGAGGCTGCAAGGCACGCGACTTATACGTTTTGTCGCGGTTATCCTATCTGCACTTTGTGGAATAATGGTAAAGTAAAGTAGTCGTTTAGGAGACGGCTCTCGGTGAATCGTCGAAGTACGATCGTAGGCGATGGGAGCAATGCTGGGCAGTGCTGCATGCTTACAATTTGTATCTTTGTCGACAGCTGAGTTCGTATGTGAGTGATGAGACACAGGAAAAGGTAATGCTATTTCTTTTACATATCTTTGTCGTAATCAGAAACTATTGATTTTTCAAAGTTTTATGTAATTGATCGACCGAGCGGCAAAATTGTGCTTCTCCATTTGTTTGCAAGGATTCCTGATGATAAGAGTTAGCTGTATTTGTATGATAAGAGTTAACTGTTTTATGACTGCTCGCATTTTACTGCTGAACAGTCTGATCTATTCGAATGATAATGGTTCTGATAGAGAGCCTTAATTTTTTCATATTCTTTAAAAGAATTTTTCCATATGTTAAAAGTTGTCTCATATTCGTATCTGAGCTGCTCATTAATCATGGTTATGAAAGTGATAAAAGTTATTGCGTTAAGAGTTCCTTCCGATTATCTCCGTTTCGAAACTCTTCAGTCGCCATGAAGGGAATTATGCTACTTTTGTGATTGACCTGATTTCTGCGCCAGAATCGCAAAATTTGGTTGCAGGAAACGTTGGGTCTGGGTTGGCAAAGGGCATGGCAAATTGAAGGGTTCACATGAGTTATGATTAACGTAATTGGATAAATATGCATGAGTAAGGCTACCATACAATCAGCTTTTCCATTTATGTCTCTCTTTTCTTCTCTCTTCGTTGCGTTTATCTTTCGCCGTTTCTGACTGTTTCTGTGAATTTCTATGTCCCATATATGCGTCGTCATATAATGCACAATCGTCGCGCAACCACAAATGTAATGCCCTATAAAACGTGTAGGAACCCATAATTTAGGTACATATCCATTCTTTTTAACACCGCTTTTTGTTCGATAGACGATTTGGTTGGTGTCCGAGTTGAGTTGTGTTCACTGAACATTTTGAATCACGGATATTTTTGTTTATATTAGTCGTTAATTTGCCAATAATCGGCATAATGATTTCGGCAAAGTTTCAGACAATTTTTTCTCGTACAAAATATCAGTCGAGCGATGTTACTTAAGATCATCATAATGGATTCATCAGTATAAGTCGTCTTTTTCATCATTTAAAGGAATGCCGTTACTGTAGACCTTACAAGGATATGGCTACTTTCGTACATTTACGCATGTGCGGGCAAGCTGTTAACTTTTAATTGATCGATAATAAATACTGATCCGTTTTAGTCTAGGGTCCTTACAGCCTCTCTCCTCTTACCGTTTTCCGTCCGCGCGGTTGAAATATTCCGAACTCACGAAGGGACGATTGTTGAGCATATTTGGTCTTTGTTGTTTTATGAGTTAAGAGACTAACGAACTATATAGTAAGTAGCATGCTGAAACATGCAAAGAAGCGTTTTAAAATTATGTTTTCAAGTTTTTTTTGAATCGTGAAGATTTTCGCCAATAAAGCTTCATTCCTGAATCGTTAAAAGTATTGTACGTTGATGGTCTTCGATTTTTCTCGACTCCAATCTCTTCTGATATTTGCACATTTTGTAGGTCCCTTTCACTTTCCTCGATACTTTGCTCTTCCTTCAGCCAATCCTAGTCATATGTGAACCGTATACTTATGAGATGGAAGAAGGTGAAGCAAACCAAGTGGTCGTGCTGTCAGATTGTCCCTCACTTAAAACCAGTTGAGAGCGAACTGAAAATTCTTAGCAAAAGATTTGACGCTTTTTTTGCGCTAGATCGCTGCTAAGGCCATCTTTAGCAATTACGATGCACCAAACAAAACACATCTGAAAATGCCGAACACCGTTAACCGAACGATGTCGTGCTGTGATTTTCGTTTTTTTTTTCCAAAAAATTCATTGAAGGTGTCGCCTTTGGCGTCGGTTAAAATGGTAGTTTCCATGTGCGCATTTTTTGCTTAACAACATCTCTTTAGAATTTTTTCGCTGGAAATTTTTGTGAGAAAATTTTGAATATCAGTGGAAATTTTTCTTTTTCGTTTTTTTCTCGTTTACATCAGATTTTCGTCGTTTCGTTTCGTTTAATGTTGGAAATTTGGTCGCACTCTCTAAGCGCTTTTTTTTTCTTACTGATTTCTCATACTTGTTCAGTTTCTTTTGCTATCTGGCAGTCTTTCATTCATTGTTTGAATTTTTAATTTTTTAAAATTCTTTTCTAATTGCTAGCCATGAAATTGTTTAATGCCGGCTTTAGTAGCAAAGCTTATTTTGTTTATTCTTCTAGACTCCTGCATTCCCTTCTTCATCTCTCTCTCATTCTCCATCTTTCTCTCTTCGCATATTATCTACAATGTCGACACTCTAGTGCTTAATAAATATGGAAGCGGCATTGATTGTTTACTTTTATTCTGTGTTTCGTCTTATATGAGATCGTACGTGTAAGTTGAAAATAAGGTGAAACGAACATGTAGTCATATGTTGTCGAAAATTCACTGAACAGACATCCCATCGTTCGTAACACTCACAATTTTGTAGTTGTTTGTGCTATATGCGTTCAGTTTTTGTCACGAAATTGTTGTTAACACCTATCTTGTGATAGGTTGTTGGCAGACACCCTGTCTCACGATAGCAGGACATTTGTCTATCTCATGCTATCGTTCATCTAAAAGGTGAAATGAAAATGTACGCGTATGTTAGCGAGCTTATGATTCTTTATGTACACAAATATATTTGTATTGATATTTTCAATTCAACGAAATGTGTACGCTAGACAATTTCACTATTTGTTCGCGGCGTACGCATTTACGGACTTGTTCGTTTGCATAAGAGGCGTATGTCAATTTTGTGCTTCATTGTTCATCACCTATATACGAGTTGTTGAACATTGCGGCGCACTGAAAGGTGGCTTGACTACTGGATGAGGTGCGTAGGTTTATAGAGGGAAAAAAAAACCTGTTCCTTATTGTGCATAACATAAATGCTGCATGTAGATATTTATAGCGCAATGTCGAGATATTTACCAAAATTGATGGATGCTAGCTGGTATGCTGTCACACCTAACCACCCACCCCATCGCTTCGCTCATTGTTGCTTATTTTACAGTTCTTAACTCTTTTGAGATTATTCATCTGGAAGCGTTTTGCTACTTATCCGCAGCTGCTACACGCATTTAAAATCCTATACTGCGTCATTGCTTCGAGTGGGCATTAAAATGCTCGTAGAGAAACCTAAGCATTGGTTCAGAAAATTTTGCAAAATATATTTGCAATTTCAAGAAATTCTTTGTTTCAGATGCAGTTATTTTAATGCCAAATAATCCTCGATCACCGCGAATTATTTTCAACGATAAAATACTTCTTTAAAGCAGTGATGCATTATAGTTGTTAGTGAATGGTATTACTCATTTCATCATAGACTATCGTGTTTTTTGATACTTTATTTCCCACACTGTATTAATATTTATTGCTTTTTACTCTCATTTTCAGGTTTTGAATATCCCGGCAGATTCGCGCACTATCGATGTTAGGTCGGCGATAGTTGATATTGCATACGAATTGTTGCAGCGAAAAGATGAACAACGAGCTCATGTATTTAGAGTTGTGACACAGCGGCGCACTGAACATCTTCTTCAAGCGGAAAGGTTATTTGCATTTTACGGATTCGTTTTTTTAAGGATTGAAAACCAAAAAAAATATTAACAGTATTGATGTTTCAACGTGCCACCTAGTTTGAGTAAGTGCAATCGAAAATTTGAAGAATTTCTTACAGCTGAGATGTTCACCTAGTTTCCCTCATTGTCATTTCCGCTATTCTTCATCATTCACGATTCTCTTTTTAAGAATGTGTGATTCTGGATGGCGCTAAACTCTATGTGTATATTTACTTATATATGTCCGAACTTCATATTTTCAATTGCACATCGCATCAAACAATAAATAGTTTTGCGCAGCATGGCAGCATTTCTTTTCTGATATTTTTCATGTGGAATAATTTATTTTAGCTAACTTTTTTCGCTAGCATAATTTATCGGTTTTGTTTGTATTTACTTTCATCAACACTGTTCCCACAAAACAGAATTTCGAAATCATATTTTGAGGAGATATCTGATGGCGATAATAGGTTTGAATGTTGGAGATGATCGCATTGAATGCTGAACAGTTCAATTAGTGATATTTATAATTGCTTAACGGATTGTTCCCCTGTAATAATATTACTGCATATAGTATTTCTTACAAAGTAACAGTATACAGTTATTCGAGAGCGATCGGAGAGGCAATGAACGGATTCATAAATGAATTTTTTGCGATAGCTGAGAGTTTTAGTGCAATAGTTATTTTGAACTTTTCGTATGAATTTTTTTTTTAAATTAAAGTGAAAGCGAAATGCTGAAGTGGATCGACAACATTCGAAGTGCATCAACTGCAACTGCTGTAGTGCCCGCTGATGATCGCTGTGCGGCAACGCATCGTGCAAAAGCAGCTAAAGCTAATTCAGCGGACTCGGTTAGTCATTCTCTGTATTTTTTTTTCGCACTTAATAATCTGTTTTCAAAATGATAGAGCGCTACACAACTATAGATTCTTTTTTTTTCAGGTTCATGTTTTCCTAACGCTTTAAGCCTACTTCTTTGTTATGCTGGCGAGCTACATTGAAAAATAGATGATTTTCTTTTCCGTTATGAACCCTTCGACAAAATTAATGAATGAGGTCTTACCATCAGAGTTCCACTTACTGTTTTATTTATTTCATCACCGTTATTTATGATTGGTTCGATGATTTGTTCCTAAAGAAGTGTATATTTCATAACAGAGAGTGGTGGTGACCTTTAAATTATTCGCCGAGCGCTAGTAAAAATGGCCATTTGCCTTTTTCTTTCCATCGACAGGCCAGTGGACTGATTCGTTTTTGTACTCGTGCGTTGTATTGTTGGCTGAATGTCACTTTATATGCGGTGGTAGTGATTCATTATGGTGTTTAAAAATTCTTGTTTCTCAGCTTAATTTTATTCTGCTTTTTCCTCCTTCAGACACACCACCCCCTCCCCCCAACCATGCCTTCCTCCACCCTTCTACATATATATATATATATATATATACATTTATATATATATAGTCTTTGTATGGCTACAGCTAATTTCTTTATCGAAGGCACAGCTATAAGAAGATTGTGCTCTGCATGTCTGTCATTCATCCAGTCCACATTAGGACGCTGCGCTCTACCCCCAGCTTCACCTTCATTAATTGATTCAGCAGCCACTATCACCGTTCAGTACGCATCCCATCGTTGTCCATGCAACTCATTTCACTTTTAAATGATGCGCAATGCTCTTTTCTTTGTTTATTCTTTGCTTCTGACACATTGATAATCTTCTCAACGATAGCGCGTTGCCTTTTTCTTTCCATCGACAGGCCAGTGGACTGATTCGTTTTTGTACTCTGCGTTGTATCGTTGGCTGAATGTCACTTTATATGCGGTAGTAGTGATTCATTATGGTGTTTAAAAATTCTTGTTTCTCAGCTTAATTTTATTCTGCTTTTTCCTCCTTCAGACACACCACCCCCCTCCCCCCAACCATGCCTTCCTCCACCCTTCTACATATATATATATATACATATATACATTTATATATATATAGTCTTTGTATGGCTACAGCTAATTTCTTTATCGAAGGCACAGCTATAAGAAGATTGTGCTCTGCATGTCTGTCATTCATCCAGTCCACATTAGGACGCTGCGCTCTACCCCCAGCTTCACCTTCATTAATTGATTCAGCAGCCACTATCCATTTCATTTAGTGAAGATATGAAAAATGAGTATTGAAAGAGTAGGAAGGTGGCACATGAAATTTTTGTTCTTTTCTCTATTCCATTCTGGAAAAATCTCAAAACAATAGTGTTGTTATATTAGAAGTTATGTCTTCCGGTGTTTAGTGTGAAAGAACTTGAGCACGTTATTATACTGTGCAATCCCATCTAAGATACGACAAAAAACTACGAAGGTAGCTATATTGGGCAACACCGGACTTTTTTTAATTTATTTTACCGAGAAAATAATAAAAGTAACTGCTTACTATTACTTTTATTATTTTTTATGTTAGGTTTGGTTCATGAGTTACTAGTTGCTCGAAATTTTTATTTTCAAATGGAACGGAAACTTTCACTTATACCCCATTCCCTTTAATCAACAAATGTCTAGACAATTTTTGACACTACGCATTTGATGCTCTCATGAACATAACAGACAAATCTCTCTCTCCCTAAGAAGGGGCACTTTGTTAAGAATATTTGTCAAAGGGACGTGCTGTTAAGCGCAGGAGGGTGCAGAAATTCGATCTACGAATCCCTGAGGGTGAGGAATTTTAATGTACAAACTTCTAAGGTTGTCAAGCTAAAATAAGAGCCGTTAAGAGGGGTTGGGGAGGGGGAAGAAGGGTTAATTAAGAGACGCATGAATCTTGTTATGGGAAGGCTTGTGTATAAGCTGCGCATGGCTATCAATGCGCATACCGGGTATAGGAGCTAGCTGCAGCCAGCAGCCGATTATGAGTGAAAGACGCGACCAACAAAGTTGCGCAACGCGGCGCTCATCAATGCGCGCTGACGTATTCATGCTGCTCATTGATGTTCTACAGCTCGTTATACTCTCCTTTTTCAAATTTCTCGAATCTCTTCAGTTCCCTTTCCATTCATTTCGTCCACTCTCGTGTCCCTCGTTCCTCTCATTCATTCAAATGTCTTTCACATGTCGACTGATCAACTTACGGTCATCCGAACAGAAGAGGGAGAGTATAACGAGCTGGCGACCCGTCATATATATATATATATATAATATATATATAATATATATATTCGGAAACTGGTCACAACAGTCATGCGTGGACATGGTTGTCAGCTGCATCGATACAGTTTCGGAACGCCTGGTGGTCAGCCAGCTGGCGATCCGTCATATATATGTATACATATTTACATACATATATCTATAATTATATAATGTATATATATATATGACTTTGAACGGAAAAATGAGTTTCTTTTTCCGTTTCAGCGCAGTGTTCATTTTATTGTTTGATTAACCGTTCGTTGACGGAGTTTGGGGAATTGGTTTTCCAGGTAAAATTCATTTGAATAGAACTTAACGGAATTAAAAACGACATAGAAGTCGATTAATAATTCCGTTGATCTTCCCAAAAAGAACATTTAGCATGCTACATTCATTAGTAATAAAATAGTTTCCGAAGCATTCTTTGCTATTCTCCAAAATATGAGAATTTCTATATTTTAACGTCTTAAGCTCTTTTATAATTCACAGTTTTCCAGTCTCCTATTTTTACATATATTTTCATACAGTGTTTAATTTCTATATAGTTTTAAACTACGAATGAGATTATCATCATTCATCGTTCTCATTTGGTTTCCAGATCTGATATCATCCATAGCTTTAAGCGGTATCGAATTTCGTTTTCATTTTCTTTTTTCTTTCCACTCTTCGTTTCTATGCCATCTTTGTTTTCTAACATTTCTTCAGCATTTTTCTTTGAGTCACCGTAATCCAAGAAACATAGGTGAGTTGCTGTCTTTATAGAATTAAAGGGTGAAAAACCCGACATTTCTTTCCTTTGCAACTATTTTTTTTCTTTAATTCTCTTATGCAGTGAAAAGCTTGGGAAATGGAAAGGGATGATAGCGGTGTCTGCGAATTGACTGAGCTTGTTTTCATCGTTATGTGGTTTCTGTCTTTAATTTCTGTCTTTCGGTGGTGGTCGTATAAGAATGGGTTTGGGCATACGAGCATCTATTGTCGCCATCTTCGATCTTGAGTACGACTTTTTTGTTTTGCTCGCAGGCATGCCTAACTGAATTGCCATCTTGTCGAAAATGCTTGAAGTCATTCCATAACTACGTCTTATTGTCTTTTATTAGCAATATATTGTCTAAAGTAGAAGGAACGCTGTGTGGCCTGCTGTTGCCTCTGAGCAGTGATGTTATGCGGAGTGTCATGTTGCCGCATGTGTGCGCTTGGCGATCTGGCGGCGTCTGCGTGCTGACCACATAGGAGCAACGTCTAGGCAGGCTGCTGTTGAGCGAGCATTAACTGCAGTAGGGATCGCCGGCAGATAGCGAAACACAGGCTGGCAAGCATAAGCTGGTGATGTGGGGGAGGGGCGGGCATGTGCCCCCGGGGTGGTGCGCACCGCGGCCGCAGACCAGCATTTGCCAGCTTAATATGTTCGCCGCCTTATTGCTATTGATCTCTGCGGGGTGCAGGCAGCCGTGCAGCGACGCGTCGCGTCGCGCACATACGTAATGCTTGATACATTCGGCTGTTTGCCAGATGTGCCCCTCTCATTTGACACATCTTCTACCATCAGTTCCCATTATAACTGGGATGCTGTCCAACAGAGAGCATGCCCAGTTACAACATTTAGGCTCCACCACTCAGTTTTGTTTCATTCTCCGAACCCCGTCCTAATCCACCTGGATCCATCTAGTTCTTTTGTAATTTTTCGAGATGACAGAGCACAGAGGGCAACGGAACCGCTGGTTTTCCTCACCACAAGAGAACAAACTCTTTTTTTTTCCGGATTTTTCACGAGCCTATATTCCCAGTAGCTCTGCGTACTTTCTATGTTTTTTTTTTTTAAATCGTCGATCCAGTTCGTCGCTGACGAACATTGTTGTTGTCATTATTTCTAAAGCGATGGGCGGAAATTCGATTGTCCAGTTCCAGAAAATTGAAAGCTTATTCTTTCATGGCTCATCCTTTTGCTGTGTCAGCTCACTTTGAAAATTGATGGTTTTTTTTTTCAAGCTCCACACTCATTACATTAAGAAAGATATTTGGTGTCTGTCTACATCAACAAAACCTTCATTCACAAAAACCAAAGATCCGCTTCATTCATCTTGTTGCCCTTTTTTTTTATTTGGGGCTGGGAGAGGGGGGGGGGGGGAGGGGGTGAGCTTGAAGTGGATAAATGTATTGATGCCGAAGAGAACGAATTTGAGGTTATACGATATCTTGAATTGCCACAAATAGTCAATCGCAAATTCTTTTTGTAAAACGACGGATGCCTAATTGCTCAGAAACAAATTTTTTTTTTGCAAGCGACTTTCTTCACCATCAGCATATCCCAAGCGCTTTTGTTAAGCGAATTCCTAACGCGCCAATGTATCCTAATTAAGAAGGCTGCTGAATTTATAATTGGTTCTAGTACCGCGATCACCCTTCACTACTCGTCACCAATTTGCTGAAAATTTTATCTGCGTACTTTCTATGTTTTTTTTTTTAAATCGTCGATCCAGTTCGTCGCTGACGAACATTGTTGTTGTCATTATTTCTAAAGCGATGGGCGGAAATTCGATTGTCCAGTTCCAGAAAATTGAAAGCTTATTCTTTCATGGCTCATCCTTTTGCTGTGTCAGCTCACTTTGAAAATTGATGGTTTTTTTTTTCAAGCTCCACACTCATTACATTAAGAAAGATATTTGGTGTCTGTCTACGTCAACAAAACCTTCATTCACAAAAACCAAAGATCCGCTTCATTCATCTTGTTGCCCTTTTTTTTTATTTGGGGCTGGGAGAGGGGGGGGGGGGAAGAGCAATAATTGAATGCGATGTGATATCAATTGAGCATTAATTGATAATTGGGTACGATGAATAGGCTCTTATATCCTAGCATTTTCTAGGCGGTCATTTAAATTCTCAATCGTCATTTCGTTGCACTTAAGAATCGAATACTGTGGAAGAAAAAGAAACTGAAAAATAAAATGAATGAATATGCCCGATATGAAAACATTCATTGAAACAATGTCATCGTGTCGCAAATTTTTTTTTTTTAAATCCGATTAAATTATTTCCGATAATGATCGATGGAGTTCAGAGACAAACGCAGACAGTTAAAAAAAGCATTCATAGATCGGGCGAACCGCACACATATTACTATTTCTCGACAACAGTATCCCTACCATATACTTTGCCTATCGGTTTCTCTCGACTCATTATAAGTGAAATATTTTGTTTTGGAAGTTAAACGTTTCATGTGTGCTATCTTGAAACCAAGATCATCACGTTATCCAAATTTATATTAGTTATATCAGTTACAACGAACGAGTCTATTTGTTTTTGGTGGCATACCTTGTAAAATTTTTTTGTGCTCTCATTACTTCGTTTTTTTTTTCCGAGCGAAGATTTTGTTTTGGAACGATTTACTCATTAATTTATGCTCGAATTAAGTTTATTTTTTGATGAATAACAAGAGGGTCAGTGTTTAGGCAGATGAAATTTTTTCAAAAATGATTAGCTTATCATTATCAGTCTAAAATGCATATTTAGATTTTGAAATTTAATGCTTATATGCTTAAGAGTACCGTAGTACTAAATGTGAAATAGAGAATTCCGGAATTGCTCATCGTCACCAAATTTCACTAGTGGCGATTTTCTACCTCCGAAGATGCCGCAAACAGTTTTTGTGTTTTGTTTTTAAAATTTCGACTCCGCACAGATATATACACCTCCGAGTGTGCTTAGGATCACCGCTAAACTGTGACATTAATGGGCATTGGAGGTGCAAATTGTACGTGGAATTTAATGACTTTTCATTTGATCATGTATTGTCGACCTTGCCGACTGGACCAAACAATTCGTCCTCTCGAAGTGCTTAGATGTTGGATGAGAGCCTTCTGATACGTTAAATATACGAGCCATAGCATCTTCGGTAGGATATGGTTGAGCAGTTTCTAATGCGTAGAGATAGAAGTTTAATAAATGATCACAAGTTTTCTACGGTTTCCATGATCACAGCTTATTAGTCGGATCAAATCTGTCAACTGGAGCAATGGTTGAGGTATATAGAAACACCAACATTTTATGATATCTTTACGCCACGGTTTTCTCTTCAGTGGGCTTTTGGTTGTCATTATTTGAGAAGTTTTGAAATTTTGCGGTTACAAAAATAAAATGCAAAAGCCTAAACTTCTTCCTGAAATGATTCAAGCAAGCAATCGTTTATTTCGAACTCCTTAAACACGAAAATGTCTCCGAAATACTTTGTTATTCCCGAAAAAATTTAGCTTTCTGAAGCGTCGATTCTAGCATTGGTGTTATGCGAATATGAAAGTAGCATAATAAGATGAGGCGTCCGGCGAGTTTTCCGTCAACATTATCAAAATCTCCTACCACATACTTATTATTTACATGACTGAAATATTGTCAGGTTCAGCCTCTCTCTGTCCCCCTCTCTCTCTCTCTGTGTTTCTTTCTCTATTTTTACCTTACTCGTTTCCCTGTTTTCGACTTAAAAATTCCTCGCTTACCCTGCCCAACGCTATTAAAAAGTTCGTTAATGCAGCCTTTTTCACAAAGCAGCAGTGTGTTCAATGGTGTGCTGAATGAGTTGCGCAGTGGCAGTGAGAGTAGTGCTGTGATGCAGAGGGATGGAGCAGCAGTTGTAGCTAATTTTGGAGTGCGCAATTTGCGGCTTTCCCACTGGCTGCAGTCGCGTCGCGTCCATCCTGTCCCCATATGTCCGCTCGTCTACAGTACATTTCCAAAATGCTTTTTTTTTTCCGTCCACGATCGTCTGCCACCTTAACTACAGACCTCATGAACTATGGAAAAACATTTATTGCATATACTCAATGGAATGGATGCAAAGTGTGGAGAAAATTCAGCTTTTTAATGAATTTAATTTTCATAAAAGTTTTTCCTTACACAATGGTACGAATACCGAATCGTTTATTGTACAGATCGGGAATGGTAAATTCTGTGGAATAGTGCCTTGTTGAGTGGAGAGCAAGAAAGGTAAAAGTACAGAGAGTTTTGATCATCCTATGATGCATTTCTCGGTGTTGTTTCTCATTTATCCGAGCATCTAATGAGTTTGTTGTTTCTCTTCCTAAATTCCATTTATGTGGACTTCTTGCTGACCAGTTTTACAAGTCGAGTTTATAAAACTGTAGCACGGCAGAGAACATTGCAGCGTCGAGCAACGATTCGAATGAATCGCTGATCCTCGTTAATTAAAGAAGTCACTAAGAGAAAATCCTCAGTATTATTCTTCGTCATCAATTTCATACTTGCTATGCAAGATTTGTCATAGTGGCTAACAGTTCTATTAGCTGTTACATGTAAGCTTATTAAGTTACCCAGTTACCAATCGGCCAGCTCTAAGTTATCTGTAACTGTTGCGCGTTTTTCAATGATCCTTATATTCCTCATTTTAGCCATTAAGCTCATCCTGAATTGGGGTACTCGAATATCGAATACTGTTAGTGAAAATAGATTACCAAAGCCATTTTCGGCTTTTCGGGTATCTCTATGATGGTGAATACGCTAAATTTGTTCAGTTCTGGGAAATAGTTGAGAAAAAAATTCTCACATTTCACCATTTCGTAATTAACTATCTTTTTATTGTATTATATGCGATCGTAGTCATTTATTTTGATACGTTGATCGATCATTTCCTCACAAGTCGGCCCGTTGGCATGAAGGGTCGAAGCATTGCGTTTAGTGCTCCCGAATGTTTACGAGTCTCGTCTACGATCTTGAAAATGTGTCTGTGAAAACGTGTGCCTCACAATAGCTCTCGTTCAGCTCTCCAACTCATACGGCACACGTTCCCAAGCACTATGTGTTTCTTTCCAGCTCGTTCACTGTCGACACTTTGTTGGTCCCAGAACGTACGCGTTGATATCCTTTTGTGGCACTATAGAATCGACCTGTACATAAAGTCTGTCCTTCTGGAGCCGGCTGAGTTGCTTCTATTTTTGTGATGCCGATCTTTATAAGAGCATTTATTTTGAAAGCTGTACAGCGCAGATGGCAGCATATTCCCACTTCATTTATCATACTATATACTTCAGATCCGTGTTTGCAAAATTCATATTGGTTGGTTGGGTCCGCTAAGATTTGTAAGTTTGGCTCATCTTCGGAGCTTTTATGAGGCAATTTTATTTCGCAGTACCTGGACCCGACTATGAGCTATATTTATACAGCAGATCAACTAAACGAATCTGTAAAGTGACAGTTGCTTTTTTCAAAGAATTTTATGAAGTAGAACATAGTTTGCTGTTTTTCTCTGTTTTATAATTTGGTGAACAATTTCATTCTATGCAGTTCTTTTAGTTTAGATTTCATTCTGAGCAGTTCGTCCGTACGCATTTTTCATTGAATATATTTTGTTAAATTTCTCCACTTAAGCAACTGCTGTGCTAAGGAATTTTTCCTTCTTATCATTATGGCTCTTTTATGTTACTCCTGATATAATTTCGCGATCTTGGTTCTGCTAATTAATAGTGGATAAAATTTTTTGATACATATCGTTCCAGTCCAGCTGGCGTACTTTCCAGCTTCTTAATCGTTTATCTGTGTATTCAGTTTTTTCCGCTTCTAAAGCGTATTTATGCTAATTCATATCACACGTTATTCTTCAGAGGTAAAAAATTATTGCTGTTTAGTGTGAACAGAGGAGGGGAGAGTGGTTTTTATGCTGATCTATCCAAAACGTAATTGCATTACACTGTGGTCGCTTAATCGTATTAGTGGATAGGAGACAGTTACAAAATGTTTTTCTATGAGAATCGCCAAGGTTCCCATTCGACAACTTTTTATCAGGTCTACGGTACCGTCGACTTCCACTCTGTTCGTTCTTCTTCACATATCCTTTTTCCGATATTTTAATTTTAATTGCCTCACACCAGGCCCAACCGACAAGTGAATGGGGAAAGAGGTTTCGAATTGTATGGGGGATGGTGCATAGATAGAAGAGATGGGTGGGAGTAGTATGGTTGACTGGTCGTTGGTGCGACGCGCCGAGTGAATATCGGACAAGAGTTTGTCCTCATATCCAGTTACTTAACGCGCCCACACTCCAACGAGTAGGCCTCTCTTTGCTTCTCTCGTCAGCTAACTACCGAGAACCGAGAACAGCTTACATTTTCCATTTTCAGAACTTCTAGCCAAGGTAACTAGGGGAGAAATCAAGTATAGGCAATGGGCGAATGTTTTCCTTTTGACATAGGCTGATAGTGGACAGCATTCTGTTTTTTTGTTTTATGCACTCTGAATGCAATATAACAGCACTATATTTCGTGTTTCGGACTCTTTTTACATTGGGCAGAAATGTCGAAACTGTAAGTAAAGGAATGGTTTTTAATGAAAATGAGTCAATTTTTATATTGAATTCGTTTTTTTTTCTCAACGGGTCCTTTTTCTTTACGTTCCATTTTATAATATTCCATTTTGAATTTATTCAACCCCTCCCCTCCCCCCTTCCTCCCACTTCCCACCAGCTGCTTGCTGCCACCATTGCCGCTCTTAACTTACATGAACTAGAACTACTCTACTTTGCCCGATCAGAAGCCAATGAAATGCAAACTTTTAACTGCTCTACGTTGCCCGAAAATTCTCAGGAGCCGATGAAATGCAAACTTTTAACTGCTCTACGTTGCCCGAAAATTCTCAGGAGCCGATGAAATGCAAACTTTTAACTGCTCTACGTTGCCCGAAAATTCTCTGAAGCCGATGAAATTCAAAGTTTTTATGTGCTAGCATTGTTCCTCAGTGAACAATGCGAAATGTTTTCAGATGATGTTCTAGTGTTTCACTGCGTAAAATTGTTCATTTGCTGTGTTGACAATCCGTAATTTATAGAAGAACTATACTTAGGTAACCATTGAGGCGAGATAAAGGTTGGCGCATTTGTTCGCCGAAAAATGAATACGATTTTCATTTGTATTTCATCTTCATAAAATCGGTAGACAAATTCATTTACGTATCGGTGCAATTATATCTGTTGCTTTTCGTTTTTTTTTCTCTCAATCTATCGTCGTCGATTTAATTGAGCTGTCTATATGACTGACCGATAAGAAAATCTTTTATAGGTACCATATCATATTACTAATATCCGGATAGGGACGATTCGCTTTAAGGGAAACTGAAGGAAGGATTTAAAAGTATTTTTAAACGAGATAGATGCGAATTAAATTGAGGGAGGGATCGAATTTAAATGAACTGATGTGCGCAAATAAGGAATTAATATTTGACTGATTTCTCCGGATTACGTGCTATTTCTATTTTCGATTTCATTTTTTTCCACCGTCTTCTTCATGCTGAATTTTGGTTTCATTCTTCTTTTATCATACTTTACTGTACGATGCACACTGATGCGTTACGTGATTTTTATGTGCGAGAGGAGTGTTTTTATAATTAATTTTTTTTTGCACATTTATATTTGTTGTATGCAATTTTTTTTGTGGGAGGACATTTTGCGAAGCAGTTTGTATATTGAGGCATATATGAGGGCTGGATGTCGGTTAATTAATCGAAATAGTAGTCCCATGAGATGGTGGTTTCTTATCTCGCCGCATTGCCCACATCCTTCCTTCCATTTGTCCTGCCCATAGCAATCATTGTGCGAGAAAGTAGCAAAGCAAGTCGAGAATTTTATTGAGTGTTATCAGGCAAGCAGTTGTGCTAAAGTTGCGATGTATGCCTTCTGGCGGTCGGTACTCTTACGGAACGGCAGTATCGCTTGTATCGAATTTCCTTTTCGCAATCGTCTACAATACCTTTTTCTGCTCTTCGCATCGCTTTCAACTTGTTTTGTAGCTATGCGCACAACACTTGCACGTTTCTATTCACAAGCATCACAATCGGAGCACACAATGGCGGTGCGCTCACTTTAGGTTATTTTCGAGTGATGTTATGTTTTGAAATGGAAAAAGAGTGCTCTCAAAAATTAGACTGTGTGAGTCTAGAGACGACAACAGATTTATGCTTTTGTACTCCAAAGAAAATATTTTTGAACATTTGAATACTGCATCCCATTTCCCTACTTCGCCCTTATGTGTAACGTCGTAGTTTGCACTTTGTTAGATAGGCAGGCCAGTCTTAATGTTTTTGAGTTTAAAGTAACTCTAAAACTACTTCCCGAATGTTTTCGGAGGTCGTCGTTCTCTTCGAGCTTCTGAGATTAAACAATGACTATCCTCATCTTTTTATTAGACCTAATCAACACCCGCGTTCCTATGTGAGTATGCTCGGATACCAATGCTCGAAGGAATATTTGTTATTCTAGGTTTTTATTTTTTCTAAATTTGTTTAAGAATAAGAATGCTAGAGTAAGGGAAAATAATATAGTTGTTTTTTACATACTGCTCACGTTTCCGAATTCTTTTAAATAGTGCCACATCGTTTGTTCAGTATGATGAAGTCACTTCACTTATTCGTCTCTAGCCGGTTATAACTAACTGTCTCCATCAATATTCTTTTGTGAAATTCCATTTTTTTTCAGAAAAAATTTTCCAAACATCGAACTAACGATTTCCGCTTTGCTTTCAGAACTACTGGGCAAGAGGAGCTCTGCAAATGAATTTTCTTGAGCGTTCTTTCCACGTCTTTCTTTTACCGTTTTTTTTGTTGTGTTCTCATTCAAAGGAGCGTTTTGTTTATGTTTTATGCGCAATAATCCGAAAACGGTCATTTCAAAATGAACGATATAAGCTTCATATAGAATCTTTTCGGCCGCAATCCGAAAAATTTGAGGCATTTGAGGTTCATTATTGAGAGAAATGTTCGGGCGGAAAGTGCTGATTAGTGAGCGAGTGCACTTATCGACGGCAGACAGTCATCAAATGGAAAGGTCGTTATTCTGTGGCGCTTAAATCGTTTGCCGTCACCTAATTTTGTGAATGTAATATACAGCTTCAGAAAGTGTCCACTTCGGAACTGGTCCGTTTCCTCTCCCCCCCCCCCCCCCCCCCCCCCCCCTCTCTTTCTCTCTCTCCCTCCCTCCCTCTCTCCCTCCTTCCCTCCCTCCCTTTCTCTCTCCCTCTGCAACCCCTCCCTTCTTTTCGCGTAAGCTCATTATCGTTTCCAATTCATCGTTAAAGATTTGTGCTGTAGAGAGACCTGTTTTATGCATGCATCGCATGATCGCCTATTGCCGCATAGATTAAGTAGATTTTCGCACTTGATTTGTCATTTTGTAAAAAGTCTCCTTATGGCGAAGTTAAATCGTTCACCGTAATTTTCCTCTCATAACGTGATCGTTCCTATTTGCGCTGACAGATTTTGCAATGCGCAAACACATTATGGCGGCGTCTTGTCAGTTCGTCTATATGTTTATTAGTTTCAAGTAATGGATAGCTAAAGCTAGGCTCATGAAATTTTATAGGTATAATCTACTAAATTTGCATTCCATACTCAATTTCATATCACCTTATTCACCTCTATGAAAATTAAACTCATTTAAAAGAAAGAAGAACTTATATCTATTTTTCACTGGTCTATTGCGTACTTCATCAGGCTGGTCATAGAGAAACGAATCTTTAGTAAAAGATTTGTATGAGTGGTTGAGCCCGATAAAATTTGAATATTCTTCATTTGCGATCAATCTGTGAAACCATGATTGATGATTCACCAAAGTACGCATATTGTGTTAGCCACCCACCCCCCCGTGTACTCCCTCCTGTTGTTTCTTTTTATTTTTAATTCAGCATCCACTAAGGTTGCCTTTAAAACTGCTGTCGCATATAACAGTACTTTTTCACATTGGCTGTGGGTTGTTGCGCCTACCATGCTAGTACGCGTAGTGAGCACGATGCAGCACGTATGCGCTACATTTTAAACGTTTTTTTCAAAGTGAAACTGTCTTAAAAGGGGTGATATCGTGAGTATGTGTGTGTCTGTGTGTCTGTATGTCTGTATGTCTGTGTAAATGGAGGGGAATATTTGTGAGTTAGTTACTTTTTATCTTAGGCATATCATATGAAGTGCCTTGCTCGTTTTAATTATTGATACCGACTTTATTTAATATATTCAAAGAACGTTTTTTTTTAAAGCAAAAATCTAAAACGTTTCCGGTTGTGGTTCAAGACGCATACGTTTTTTTATGCGGTAGCATAAATCTTACATGGGCGTCGTTTCCAGCTTAAGATATATGTCATGCGCGTAAAAATAAGCTTTCTATTTGCTTCGGGTGGTCAGTTTATTGTTTATGGTTAAGACGATTTATTTAGCTTTTGTAATTATTATCTTCTTTTGAAATTATCATTTCAGAATCGTTGTTCAAAAATCTTTAAAATAATTTTTCTGTGTCATTTCCTCATTCTTTATTTTCATTAAAAATTTCATTCTTGATGTTCCATTTCCTTCTGACATTAATTAACTCACAAAATTCATTGCTTTGAAAAAAAAAAAAAGAATGAACAACAATACAATTTCAAGTATGTTGGCGAAATGTATTGACCATTTATTTATGCTGTCCTTTTGCCACTTGCTTGGCCGCCGTAGTCTTGATTCGATGCACTTGTAGTGCGGAGGAAGTTATTTGCTGTGTGCAATAATGGAGTGTGGAAATGCGTGGTGTGTGTGTGTGTATGTGTGTAGCTGTTTGATTGGTTTGCATTAGGTGAATACGTTCGCACACAGGACACCCACAATCACTCATCGCTATTATCTGTCCATTTTGAAAGACTTCTGTCAATCCCCCGTCCTCATTTCTCTCCCCCATTCCCATGCCCTCGGTTAGGAAATTCCTCCTCCCCATCCCCTCCCATTCATCTCCCTCACTTCTGAACAATAGAAAAGAGGCAAGAGTCCCTTGTTCACCTCCGAGCATCTAAGAAAGGGAATTTCATCACTCCGTTCCCCCTCGTTTGCTCATGAAAAATAAAAGGGAGGAAGAGGAAGAGACCAGGAGAGTGAAGTTTTGTAACATGCTTTAAGCAGTTACAAACCCAGTAAGCCTAAAGATTTAGCTCCAGCTTATAAATTGCTCCGTCTTCTTTGTGCTACTTACTTACTGCGAACTCACTGCCCACGTATTATGTCACAATGATACAAAGCATATGTTGCAGACAATGTACTTATTGAAGGCAGATACAAGTTTGCAGATGAAGCGTGCTTTGCTAACACTAAAATAGGTCGTCGTTTACGTCAAATGATCCCCAGCATATAAGAATCTTGTAAAAATTGGAGGAATCTTTTTTGGAGAAACTAGATTTTCGAGCCTATGCGTGCTGTTTGATCTGATATGCTCAGAAATGCGCACAATATCTTTATTTTTGTTCGATAGCGCCTGAGTATTGAAATAAGATCATTTCGAGGAAAAAAAAATCGATCCCTTTCTTCCATCTTCCCTTCTCTCTTCCCTTTTCCATATGAATTCCTCTTGGCTTCAGACCTGCAAGAGATCACTTCCGAATAATGCTGACGGAGGAGGGAGAGAGCTAAAGCATGCACATCAGAAAGAATGCGCTTGCCTCAGTTGTTGAAAGGAATCAAGGAAGATGTTGACTTTTTTTTGACGTATACGACTGTGATTATGCGCATTGATGTCCATCTGTCCTGGATATCTTTTCACTGACGACCAACTTCCTGAAAAAAAAAAAGAGGGAAGAGAGCTCAAAAACAGCAAATTATGTTCGGTTTCAACAACATAAGCTTCAAGCAAACTGGTTTCTGGCTGATGGCCTCTCAGTTATTCCCTGTCTATAGTTGAACGATGTGGCCGTTGACGTATATCAAAGAGAATTGAGGCTACTTTAAGCGCTATGAAATGGACGCGTTGACTTCGCAACAAGGGAGAATGCTCCATCTGGTCATAGCATTGCTCCAAGGGGATTGGATTTTGAAGAAAATTGTCGTATCTTTGGCACAATTTTTCGTGAGTGTTTCTTAAGTGCTTGAAGTTTGCTCGTTTCTCTCAAAATTCTGTTACTTAAAATGACTAACCTCTTCTTTAGGCCATCCAGCCAATCAGCTCCTCCCTTTCTTTTCACTGCGCACTCCCAATTTGAAAATCCCACATTCGATTAGGATGAAAACTATTGTACCATGAGCATCCTGGTCAGTGGGCGACTGAATACCCGTTGGCCGTCAAGCCGGCAGTATTGCGATGCATAATTACCTCTCAAATTGAGAGCGGCGTTTTTGGCCGAAGAGAGATGTATGTGCTCTGAGAGCGATCGACGTCTCGCAGACAAACACCACCGCACGCAATCATCATCATTTTAATAATGGTATGGTGGCCAGCAGGCGTGTTCACAAAAGGAAACACTCAATGAACGCATACACACATTCGTATGTGCACATGGAACACCTTAATGCGATTCGCCCTTATCCTGTAACGCTCATTGTAAATTATACGGTCCGGTCATACAAATATCTGATCCGGTCCAGTCATATTAACACGTTTCGCCTACACTGCAGTCCATTCATAATAATGGGGTCCATCTTGCTGAACGCTGTATTCATTGCCGTATTTCAGCGATGGTGATGCAGTCGGTTGTTATTCGAAAAAAAAAGCCTTTTGTTCACTCCGGTTAAACTCTTATGTCGACGTTGTTTGGGAACTCTACCGACTCCACCATTTGTAGTATCAGTAACGATTTTTTAAAAAGGGATGGGGTATACCAAGAAAGCAAGCTTTTGGAATAAAGAGTTCTATCTGGAGACTCCAATGCTTATTATTTCTGGTTTTGCGCGGTACCCACTTAACGTTGCCGTTGTCGATTTTGGGCCGACGGGAAGTTGAAACTGTGATAAAGTACAGACTTGAACAGCATTCCAGTGAAATTTTAGTCTCGTTGCTATTCACTCGCATTCTGATTATACTTGTGAAGGGTTTGTCATTTGCTTTCTTCTGTCCTTTGAGCTTGTTTGCATCCGCTCCTTTTTATCGCAGCCCTACTGTGGTCATCAGCAGAGATGTGATCTTGTCTCAGCTCTTATTGGTTCAAGTACCTCTGCGTTAGGGTTCGTTAGCTGTTGAGTGGTCTTTTGTGTCAGTCAGCCCTGATTGACGCAAATACTCGGCAAGTCATTATGTCTATTGATGTTCCTTTTGAATGTGGTAAG
>JPKZ01002328.1:133096-145847 GCA_000803305.1 Toxocara canis
GAGCGAGGGGAGTAAGGAGGACAGGGATAGGATTGACAACGAACAAAGTTTTTAGATTGGAATACTGCCTCCTGTTTTGTGGTTTCATCACAACTCCTCTTCGGCTATTGCCTCAATACTTTGTTTCAGTAAATTTTATTTCAGCCATTGGCAACAATCTGCTGGTTCCTCTTACAAGAGAGGAAGGAGTAAATTCACTGGCGTTTTTTACTTATATGTTCCAGCTGATATATTCGGATTATGTTGATACTCACTTACATATCAGAGCTTATGCTTTCTGCACCACGGAAGTTATGATTTGTCCTTAATTCGTTTCCAGTATGTTATGGTCCACGTAAAAAGAGTTTTACCGATTTTTCGTCCATGATCCTGTTATTTGCATGGAAGCTATAGCATCTGTTCTCTTGCGCCACCCGGTCGTTACGTATGCGCTCGATGCCATCCTTGCGCTAACTATTGTTTACATCTCTTGGTGTTCATTCATATAGATGTATATATGTCGCAGTAACTTTGGTTCTGATTGAAACGAACATCACTTGACCGACATTCGTTGGCATGTTGGTCGTACGTTTAATATCGTTCAAAGAAATCTAGGCGATAGCTGTTACAGCTTGATCTTGGCATGATTCCGCGTCCCTGTGAACCCATCATTGCGTTAGTCACATTATAGCAAGAGGCGTAACGAATTTGCATATCTCAATCTCCGCACTGCTACCTTTTTCATTTTGGCGCTCAGCACATACTCAGCTCTAGCGTACGTTTTTCGCTTATCGTAACCCACACAACTTCTGCTTGAAATGGAATTGTTTATTATCATGAGGTGATAGGTGTAATATCTCAGCGCATATAAAGTTGAAAATAACATAAATAGGCCATGAGCATTTTTTGAACACTTAAAAAGAGAATTCGAACCATTGATCCAGTGATCAATGGGTTCGAGTAAACTGTTGCTCGATATTTTACTTTTCTTTTTTCTAACTGGCTGACATGCTGCTTTGCGGGTGCTCGTGCGCTACAGTCTCAATCTAAGTGTTAGACAGTATATGCTGCTCGGATGAGGTAGATTATTAAGAGTTGTTGATCAGCAACCAATCTTCTCAGATATATATATATATATATATATATATATCCATCCAAATATATGTTGATGTTGATTAATGAATGCAGTGATCAGTAAAATTAGTAATTGTCTACATTGGGCAAATTTCGTCAATTGTTTTATCTTTGACTGAAACAACGAATAACTAAATACGTTAGTTCATAAATTGGATCCGAGCCGGTGAATCCACAAATCCACGACTTTTCTTCATCAGTTGAGTTGCCGTTTCAAGTTCATATTCGAAATGAGTAGCGACCGTCTACCCGAATTAATGGTTTCAGATTTTCTTGGAAAAACGAGTGGACAGCGAGGGTTTCCAGTCGTCAGCAGGTTTGAGGGGGGATCCGGAGTCATCGCCTGTTGAGGCGTTATCGGCAACTAGCAGCTCACGTTCTGACCTGGTCGCCGTCTGCAATGGCCGTGAAACCCTCTCCTCAAGTCCAACCACTGCCACTACCGAGCTGATTATGCAGAGGTGGGTAGTCTATTTGTAAAATGAAATAAAATAATTGTTTATAAAATAATTCGTACGTTAAGACATTTAAATTGATTGGTGTTTTTAACCAAACCGTTTTATTGATTGCGTAAAATGTAAGTAATAATGATAGTAATTATAATGGCAGCAGTAATACCAAGAACCGCAGAAGTAGAATTTTAACTTGGCTGATAGCTGATAGACAAAAAGGGAAAAGATGGAAAGCGAGGAGTTTTGCTTCCGGGCCCGTTGCATTTCTGCACAGATCTGCAACAAACTTCCCAAATTAAGGTGAGGGAGGAGAAGATTAGAGGGAGGGAGATGGGGAGTTATGTTCGTCCGTGAGTTCGATTGCTTCTAATTCCTTCTATTGCCTCGACTGTTCCATTTTTGTTTCTCTAAAATATACGTTCATTTATCGAACGTTTTGAGATATCTGTTCATTTGCTTAACAGAATCTGCGTATCATTTGTTGATTTGTCAGAAGTTAACTGAACACCTTACTAGAGAGTCCCGAGGGCCATAAACGTCTCGTTTTTTCAGAGACGTTTATTCGAGGAGGTATTTCTTTCAGCGCTTTACAGAATGGGTTCTCTAGTATTCAAGTGCCTAGTTACTCATTTTCATTTTTGAAGAACGGTAGGTATTTCGACGTGATTAAAGTTCGACGTGACTAAAGTCAATGAAGGCGTGTTTACAAGAGAGGAGATGCTCGTTTCAAAATGTTAGCGTACAATATACTTTTAAAGCAGTGCTATGTGGCGATTTATTCGCAGCGAGGACCACATAAAAATTCGCAGAGCTATGGGTTTCTGAAAGGCGATCACACGTCATCTCGTCTACGACTGTTACCCACTATGCTACCGCTATGCTTATAGTTTTTCTTCTTAACCCTTTCAAGCTATGGCAAACATTGGAGCAATAATTTAAAATCTCTTTGTCACTAACAGCCCTATTGCAAATAAGGAATCAACAAAGAAGTAATCCAGTGCAATGTAATACGCATTATCGACGAAGAAGCTGTTGGATGGTAACTGTTTAGTAGGAGTTAAGCATTGAAACGATAAGGTTTTCTAGGTACAAGGCGAAGTCGACACATTTGAATTCGCCAGTTGCTAGCAAACGGCATCAAAGCAGTGGTGATAGTTCAGGAGGGCACAATATGCTTCCGGGCACCTCCTCTGCAGCCGCTATCAATGAAGGCGCTACTACGAGTAATGGTCAATGTGAGCGTTATATTCTTTGACTTCATAACGTCTTTGTATATTGTTGCCATACCGAAAATCATTCGATATCATCGTGTGCATTTTGTTTATCTTATTGAAAAATTATTCCAAATATGGCGTTCAAATTTTCTCTAATAGTGTGCCAGTTTTCGAAATTCGATGAGAAAATTTGAGCGGAATTCTTTTTCATAAATTTCAAATAAGCAAAAAAAAACAGCGAATTCTGTTCTCAATGCTAATTATTGTTGACTTTTTTCTTGGAGGTTTCAGTTCAAGATTTTTTTTTACAAGAAAATTGCGTTGGTTTTTATGAATTGAACTAGCAAGATTTCTGGAGTTTTTTCATAGCGATCATGCCGAACTTATCAACTGTTCTATTTCTTCTCATCAGTATGAAGTCTTTTCTTAAAAAACTTTCTTACCTCCTGCTTTTGATGGCTCAATTTTTCTTCTCTTTTTTAGGCGATTTTGCATTTTGCGATGCTTTCATCTTTTTGTGAAATGTTGACTGCTTCAAGTAGAAGGTTGGAGACACTGCAGTTCCAATCTTTCAAAGTTAGAGATTTAAGGTAGCGAAATATTCATTCCCTATTAAGGTGATCAAAATACGGGTGCAACTACGCCAAAATCGGCTCGAAAGTGGAAGAAGTCTAAGGCGATAAAGCAAGGATCCAGCTCTTCGGGCAGATCAGAAAAATGCAATCTCCAATCAACATCGGCTCTTGGCCAAAAGATCGTCGATTGTCCAACCAGTGGCGAAGGCGATGCTAGTTTTTTTATACTTATCAAATTTTTGTCACCATTATGGATATCAGTTATCGCTGAGAGCTTTCGCAACCACACTATGACGTTCAGAACAGAACAAGTTAAAGAAAAAGCGGTTAAATTCATACCGTCGGGCTTCAGTGCGATTCCAATAGGGGTATCACCTTCTAACGTATTCGCGCTGAACACCATCGTAGGACAGACAGCACAATGCTTACTCAGTTCGTTTGCTAAGCATCCGATATAATGAAGAACTCATTCGCATTTGCCTGTTTTGCTGCTCAACTCTATTTATGGTTTGAATTGCATGCTTCAGATTGTTTTGTTCCATTTCTATGCGTATCGATCACACTGTTCACCTCCTTATCTCCTCTTCCATCAATATCATCTGCAACCTTTGTTCGTCTTTGAGCTAATCTCAGCGCCCACTGGGGTGGTCTTCGGTTGCTGCACATTGGCTATTGCCGCGTGCAGCGCCGGAAGCTGGAAATCAGGAAGAAATATTCGCATATGGTAGCTTGAACGAAGAAGAGAGGGGAGGGGGAGGGATCAAGTAATTAATTAGCCACCGCAAATGGATAAATGAAATTAAATCCCATTTTATCTCGAATTCGATCCCGATTATGGTAGATTGAGCTGAGAAGGACGAGGAGGGGTGAGAGATCAAGTAATCGGCCACCGCGCAAGAATAGATGAAATTAAATCCAGTTTTTGTTGAATTCCACGATAATGCTGCAGAATACCAAACGTCTTGCGAATTTTTGTTTGCCTGCCTGCAAGGCATTGTTGACGTTATGGTGATTTTTTTCGGTTGAATTTTATAATTTTGTTTGCTTTTTTTTCTTTAAAATTTTCGTTTTTCTTCGGTTGCAAGTTTTTGTTTCACTGATTCCGAAATACAAATACTCTTTGATTGAGCGATCTATGTGTATTCCTGCTCATCAACTCTCAAGGTTTCTACAATCTATCAAACATTTTTTTGTTGCATTGCGTTTTTTTTTTCATTTTATTTGATTTGTTTTGTTTTATTTTATTTTATTTATTTTACTTTTTCAATTCAATTTTATTTAATTTTATTCAATTTTACTGCAATTATATTCCGGTGGGATTAAGGGTTGCGTAGAGATGGAACTTACGAAAATGTCATATGCTCGAGAAACTTTATCTAAAAATGCGCTTGGTAGGCAGTTTTGGAGCTGTCCGCTAATTCGTATGCGTGAGGGTCGACGGGCAAAAAAAACGAATAGCGAATGTGATGATGTCATAAAGTGATTGTTGGGAGCGAAATGTGATTAGGCCGTTGATGCGATGGGTACGCATGAAATTTTGATGTGACATATGAATGTTGTCGTTCGTCTTTTGAGTCAGCCCGCTTACTCAGATTGAAGATTACTTTTATTGCTGACATGTGCATATTTGTCACATCGCTTCTCTTTCATTCATAAAATCAGATCCAAACTCGGCACCCATCTCATGTTACAAGCTGTCATCTATAGGAAGTCATTCGAGAAAAGAGGGATGAAAAAGTTAATGACAGAGAGTAAGGGTAACAAGATGAATTATTGTTTCATTAGACTGTACAAATCCGCGTTTGGAAATGTCCAAGATGCATAACTGTTTCCTTAATGAGTGTTAATTTAATTCCGGTAATGAAACACAACTGTTTCCTCAATGAATACTAATTTAATTCCGGTAATGAAACACAACTGTTTCCTCAATGAATACTAATTTAATTCCGGTAATGAAACACAACTGTTTCCTCAATGAATACTAATTTAATTCCGGTAATGAAAAGTGCGAGGTCATCCGTAATAAGTTGTTTTTATTTTAAAGCACCCAAGCCAACCCGAACAGGCACTTTAGATTCTGATAGTGCATCTCGTGCAAATCAACACTCCTACATAGTATTGCTTTTTTGTTGTCTGAAAATCATCGTCTCCTTGCTGTTTGTCTATTTTTTAGCACTCAATTTTTTTTTCAGGTGCATCTGATAAACACATTTAGGAATTATTTTTCGCTCGCATGTAGCTATTCCCACTTGAGGCAGCAGTAACATTATTGTTCATGGTCAATTTTGTCATTGTAGTGCCACGGTGACGGTGGCTATGATTAATTGAGAGCAAAGCTGAGAGGTCGGAACGTCTTGAACATTGGCAATCCGTATTATAAATTTGTTATAATCATAGCCAAGTGCCGATCTTGAGAATGCAAAAAATGATGAAAAGTCGAAAAAAAAACGATGGGATGAAGTATATGTTAAGGAGGTCAGGAAGAGTTCTATTAGAAAGAAATGGAGACGTCAACAATTATATCATGCAATAGAACTTGATGCTTCCTATTTGTTCATCAATTTAAAAAAATCAATTATTGCGCAGAACATCATACAATATTGTACATATAATACTGTACATATGTTTCAGCAAGTGCCGTTGTTGATCCAGATGTGCGTTCAAGTGGTTGAAGCACACGGAATGGATACGGTCGGTATTTATCGGATACCGGGCAACACTGCCGCCGTGAACGCACTCAAGGAGAATCTCAATTACGGATTCGAAAATGTAACCATCTTTTTTTTTTGTAATTTGTTAATAGAACTTATCCCATAATGCGCTTTGCAGAATTGCAAATTCATAAAGCACATTATGGCAATGTTCGTGTGTAGAGATCCCTTTGTTGGTCTATGCGTTTGGTAATTTCAGTTTGGGAATCACTGAAGTTTGTAGTTATAAAGCCGGATGAATATAAGCTGTGCTCTAGGATCACCTTCATATGCTCTATTTCAAGGCAGTTCATCGATTTTGTTGCGATAAGCCATACCACGCTAAAGAGAGCAATCATTTCGAAAGCGACTGGGTCACAGAAAAAACGAATTTTCTTAGACGTTTTGAGCGAGCGGTCATGTCGCATAAGACCCTTATATCCGATGTTTACGAACATGGGTGGTCAAACCGCATAAAAACGACAACTCCTCGACACACATTCCCGCTGTTTTCCACTCCGTCATATATTTCTCTATATCGGCGCGTAAATGTAGTGTTGCCGACTTTAGAAAAACAGCTTTCAGGGAGATGCTGCGAGCGTTAATTTTATAACTAAAATTCAAATGATGAAAATTTGCAGCTTTATTTTGTTCACTCCAATATATCAAGATTCGAGAATCCGTTGCCTGCGATAAAGAATTGCCTCATTTTACTGTGATAATCATTGCCTCGGGCTACAAACTATCCTCATTTTTCTATGAGAACCTTGTAACACCTTTGGAGGACAGCTTTTTGAATTTTTCTTGTCCCCGATTTTTTCCTCCTAGTTTCCGCTCCCAGCCAAATGCTATATGACAATTCTCTGTTCTCGGCGAAAATCGTCTTTTCGTAGCACGTTTCCGTAAACTTATCATTCAACCTAGACCTTCTATCCTAACAACGGTGTTTGCGCTTTAGTGGAAATGGTGCTTGAAAAGGCTTCGCTGAAGACCATGACATCCATCACATCTGCTGCATTACGCAAAATAAAATTGCCACCGCCGATAAAACATGATGCCCGAATATTGTGCTCCGAAAAGCTGTGAACTTTATAGGCTTGAAAACCTTATTTGAGGTGTTGGAGCATATAGAGCGCTGTTTTGGTAGTTGATCATAAAATATAATCCCATCTGAGCGATTTGTATTACTGAAGGTTATCGTTTGGTTGTGCTCATGAACATTCTTATATACTCTTTAAAAAAAACAATCTAATTTTATGCGATCGATTAGCGCTGAAAATGAAATTCTCTTGATCGAAATCGTTTATGAAAAGTTTGGCGATTTTTTCTTTTTACGTAAAAAAATTTCTTTTATGTCGAATTTGTTCATTCTATATAAATATTTTCCAACCGATCGCTTTATTTCTGTTGTCGCATTCTTTAGCTTTTTGTGTTGGACGACGATTGATGTGCATTCAGGTGGAATTTTGCCTCAAATCAGTCAGTGTATTTTCTACTCCATGCATAACCCCTTTATTCGTATAACAAAAATTTCTCACTGGAATTGCAAGTCCGTCATTTTCCTTTAACAAATTTAGATGTCCTTTCAGTAACTAACAAACTTTTTCCACACTTTTTAACTTTTTGATATCACGCAAGGCATTGAAATTGAAAAGCGTTCATGAAAAACGAGAAGATTGGGTAACAATCATTTTAAAAAAATAACAAACGTAAAGAATTTTAATAAATTAAGGTTGATTTCACGGATGCCCGTTGGAAAGACGTCAACGTAGTTAGCAGTCTGCTGAAGATGTTTTTGCGTAAGCTGCCCGAGCCTCTTCTCACCGACAAGCTGTATCCGTTCTTCATTGACGCTAATCGCATCGCTGCACACCACCAAAGACTACATAAACTCAGGAATCTGGTAATGAAATTTTTATTTTTGACAAGGTTTTATGCAGTGATTAAAGTAGTTTTTCAGTTGTGATTGCTATGGTATGAACCCTTTCTAGGATTGATATAAGAAAGCTTATAAATTGCAGTTTAGGCAAAAGTTGCTCTTGATTTGAGGTGTATGTGTTTTGGTGTACAAAGAATCCACGTGAAGTTTTGTGTTTGTTGCAGTATGTTAGGATCACTAAGAGTTTGTAGTGGAAAGTAGGATTAGAGAACGTTTAAGAGGTACTGGTATGGTGAATATTATACTGGAGGTAATATGCAGTTGATTGCTTCCGCGTAGATATGTTAACCTCAAATTCCAAATCCCACTTCCTCCCTCTTCCCACCCCCTCCCCCCACCCCTCTCAGCGCATGTTGCAGTACAGTTGAGAAGAGTGCATTTTATTGGATGCTGGGAGGAAACATAGCATCTGCAAAATGATGTCTCTAAGATGGTCGACTGTTTATGGTGAGATTCTTCTGCGAATTTCCGTTTCCGAGAAAAGGATAACTTTGGGAGGCGAGAGAGGGACACTTATATTTAGAGGTTTTTTTGTATTCGGAGGAAGATTATATTGAGAGTTCAAAGATATGTGTGTAGGATTACTTGTTTTTTTCATTATCGTATTGAGGAAGGAATTGATGCAATTCACCGCACTGTTTCTTTAAAAAGTGCGGTGAATAGTTCGAAAATGAATTCAAATTCCAATTTTAATTCAAATTTAAACAAATTTCGATATATGAAAAATTCAAAAATGGATTTAAACGTTCGAAAAATCAAATGGGCAAATGCATCCAGCTACTGTTCGAGATTTCTTCTGTTCGAGATATGGCCACTGTTGGCTACTTTCTTTCTTCACTTACTGTCACTATGTGCTTCAATTTCAGTTACGCAAACTGCCATCAGCGCATTACGCGACGCTAAAATATTTAATTGCCCATCTGCGTGCCGTCGGCGCACACAGTAGTGTCAACAAGGTAGGTCATCTTAAAGTGCTCTGTTTTTTTGTCGTGATGAACCTTATCTTCTGTTTTGGTAGTGTTACTAGGTCGCTAAGCGAAAATATTCATTATGATGATACTTCAACTGAAAGGTCGCTAAAAAACTTGAAAAGTAATGTTACTTTTAACTTTTATATCTCGTTTCTGTTGTTTTTTTTTCTACTGACCAGCCCAATTTTCATGGCTGCTAAAAGCATTTTTTTGTGGAGGAAATATTTGTTCAGACTAAGGGCAATTCAGAACTTTCTTTTTGCTACATAATATGTTGATATTTGTTCACGTCATACATCCGATATGTTTCGGTATATATATTTTTTTGTAACTACCACACCTAGGCAGTGAAAGAACTATGTTGGAATTTACTTATGTTGAAAGGAAAGAAACCATGGGCCATGCAGATCAAAAACATATAACGTACACCTTATGTCGATGTCCTATTTATTCATTCAAATTAACGGCAGCAAGCGGAAGTGCACTCATAAAACAAGCTTCTCGGAGCTAAACGAAAAGTGGGCTGCGAACGTATCTTTGTAAAATGTCTATATTTTTTTGTAGATGGATTTTTGTAAAATGATGAGTGCAGCAGCATTCTAGCTTCATGTCTATATTTTCTGCAGATGGAAACCCGAAATTTGGCACTGATGTTCGGGCCTTCGATAGTTCGGCCAAGTGACGACAATATGGCCACAATGGTGACGCATATGTCCGATCAGTGTAAAATAATCGAAACGTTCATCACATATGTTCGTTGTTTTGTTTTGAAAATATTTTTCATAACTACTATTAAAACAGTTATATGGGTATCAGTTTAATGCTAGAATTTTCCATAATAATGATTTTTTTGCATAATATAATTGACAGCATTCTGCAAAGAATTTTTAATTCTGCAAAGATTTAATTCTGCAATTTTTAATTCCATAAATTTTCCATAATAATCATTTGACAGCATTCTGCAAAGAACGGGGAAATTTGCGAATTCTGATGGCTGATCTTGTGTAAAACTTTTTTTCAGAATCCTGAAGTGCTATGAGAACCGTCTGCATCACTTTGCCCACATCCTTCCCNNGCTTCAACTGAGCTGAATGTTTATTCAGCTAGAAAAAAGTGGTCGGAAGAAGAGATGCGGGAAATAGAAATTCGAAAAAAAATCGGGAAAAAAAGTGCTTATAGGGCTTGAAAGCTGATGTCTCGAGAAGTGCGAACTTTGTGGTGGAACTCATCTGCCTGTCCTCTTTGAATGTCTATTTAATGTTTTACTTGCCGAAAAGTTGCAATTAGAACTTTTATCAGAGGCATGTGCAATAGCAACGGGAAATGTTATTTATGCTATTGTACTTTCGGTGGCGTTGAACACCAATATTTGCGTATTTGTATACACAAAAACTTGATGTGATGATTCATTTGGGAGAATTTTTAGATCTTGCTCGAATTTAAGACGACGTTTAGGCCTTTTTCTTCGTACCTTTGCTTGAAATTCTGAACAAAATGCTTGCATAGATGCTTAGTGAAAAATATTATGATGAGCACAAATAAGAACTTGTGTGATAATAGGTAAGGGTAGTATTAGGAGAGGGGAGTTCTGTTGTATTTGGTTGAAAATATTGCATTTTGCTGACGGTACTTGATAAGTTGTTCGTTCTGAACGATCCTTGTGGTATTACTTGAAACATGATTCGAAACGATGACGAGGATTCTTGGTACTTTCTTTGCTGAAAATAGTAATCTTCCATGAGGTTGCGAAATTTCTTCATCCAATATTTCAGTGTTTTGCAATCTCAGCGCTCTCCTCTTTCCTTTTTTTTTTTCAGCTCGCTGTAGTTTCACTACTGTCGAGGTAAAGATTTTGTTTGAATATTTAACTTCACTACTTACTGAGTTTCAGTATGACTGGATGTTTAACGATGCGGGTACGGTCGACGACGAAGTGCCAGAACCCGTGCCATCAGCATCTGATGCGGCGGTGACAACGCAAGGAGGTGGTCCAGGAAGTTTAGGAGTGGAAGGAGATCCTCTGGCCCCAGGCTCACTAATGACCACATCTTTCAACGATATGCATAATCTTCTGAGGCGGGTCAACGAGGCTGAAGCGGTCGCTATGATGGACGCACAGCGCGGCGGAAAGGTGATCTATGTAATTAATTATTCGGTTGCTGTAAGGGTCCTTGTGGCCAGTGCAAGCGAAAACATCAGAACCGCTATTTTGTTTAATTAGTCAACCGAGCTTACTGTTCTCCGCGTTTTCATTATTTCTTGAATGTTTTGCGTTTATGTGGAGTCCTTCGAGGCGCATTATAAATTCGTCTCCAGTTTTCAGATGGAGGCTTTTAGTGGAGCTTTTCTTATTTTTCACCATTGAACTCTGGAGTGGAGCGATCGCGCATTAGATGTTTTTTTTTAAAGTCTACATGTGCATAAATGGCCATTAGAAAAAAGCAGCCGCTTACGCATTTGTTGACTCTCCATAATTAATTGATATGTTTTTGACCGCTTTTGTTATAATTATTTGTTGCTGTCTCATCTTTCTTTTTTTGGTTTCTGAGAAGTTGATCGGTATGTTGTGTACGTTAGCTGCGTTGTTAACTCCCGAATCAAGTAGAGTATGCGTTTTAGATCAAGCAGATGTTGAATGTGCGTCGTAACTCGAAGAAGGATAAGTCGAAGAAACGGGAGCGAGATCATTCGGCCCATGCGGGTACCACTGCCCATGTGGCGAACAGCGATCGCGCATTAGATGTTTTTTTTAAAGTCTACATGTGCATAAATGGCCATTAGAAAAAAGCAGCCGCTTACGCATCTGTTGACTCTCCATAATTAATTGATATGTTTTTGACCGCTTTTGTTATAATTATTTGTTGCTGTCTCATCTTTCTTTTTTTGGTTTCTGAGAAGTTGATCGGTATGTTGTGTACGTTAGCTGCGTTGTTAACTCCCGAATCAAGTAGAGTATGCGTTTTAGATCAAGCAGATGTTGAATGTGCGTCGTAACTCGAAGAAGGATAAGTCGAAGAAACGGGAGCGAGATCATTCGGCCCATGCGGGTACCACTGCCCATGTGGCGAACACCGCTCCAAGTAGCTCACACCCTCCTCCCACTGCTCAGGCCACTTCGGCAGAGCATTCTTTCTGCGGTACATATCAGGTAGATTTTCTTTCATGCATCAAGTTTCTCGAATGTGTGAAATTTTTAAATAAAGTAGCACATATCAGATAAGCAAAAAAGAAGTGGTGTCCAGAGTGTTGCATGGAGGATGAAGTGTATTTTTTTATTAATCTACTGGTGAACATTCGAAAGGAGGTGGACGCTCAGTGAAATTGCTAGCAATAGATATTAGGAAAACATAAGTAATACCGAGGAGCAATATATATGGTTCGGTAGGCCTTGGCTTTCCCAGGAAGTGATGAGTAGTGTCTCTGAGGGTTTTTTTTTCAAACCCGGTTCATGAGAATCGCATAGAAATTGAGAGATAGTAAATCTCACAGTAATCTACTGATGCCATACATTTTACAATCGTGCTATGAACTGTGAAGAAATCAATTCGTGTTAAATCATTTCCCAAATTTACGGGCAAAACAAGGCTGCAGAGTTGTTCAGAAAAATGCTATAGCGTTGACCTTGAAATCGAGAAGGAATATTGAAAATGGGCAAGCTTAAACAGAAACTGCGTGGAAGTTGGAACCCTCCTGCAAGTTTTAACAGAAAAAAAGTGCCTGAGAAAGCTGAATTGACTGCAAGCCGTTCGCTGGAGGGAGAGGGGGGGGGGGGGGGGAAAAAAACAAAGAAAAAAAAA
>JPKZ01002328.1:150135-167625 GCA_000803305.1 Toxocara canis
GGGGGGGGGGAAGGGGGGGGGGGGGGGTAAATAAGGAAGGAGCAAGTAGGAGGGGAGCACTGAATTCATTTATTGACTTCCTTGCGTCGTCAAAGTTATCAGCCTTCTACCCTTCCCTCGAATTTCTCTTTCTTAACAATAGTTGACAATCATTTCGCGTTAGCTGTACTGAGAAATGAAAGAGATTCTTAAGGTATAGGGAATTATTATGAGAAATGTGAAATGACGAAATCAGCGGAGCGGAACTTCATGGGAGGGAGGAAAGGTATCACGGGATATCGTTGCTAGAGAAGAGGTACCACGGGGTATCGCGTAAATATGAGAATAAAAGAAGGTCACATGTGATACTTGGGTCGATCAGCTGTGTCTATTTCAGATTTAGGTGATGAGCATTTTGCAGTTGTTACAAGTGTATATGAAATCATGAAACATTTTAAAGACTGCATGATTACAGCGTGTTTGTGAGACGCATGTGATGTTCAGTGTACAAGAAGAAGATGCAACGAGTAGTTCAAGTAGTTCAGCCTCGAAGGGAGTTGCAAAGGTGAAAGTTCGCTCCAAAATCAACTCACGTAAGGATCCGTGGCGAAGGCACACGCTAAGTGATGTGGATCTTATTCGACAGGTTAGCTGTTTAGTTCTCATTTTTAGATTTAAGTAATGAGTGAATTAGTTTATAAATCCAATATCTTGTTATATTGCATTCGCTGCTTGCGTGTCGGGCAGTGATGATGTGCACATATCACTAAAGTTCGATACATTTCCGACTCATTAAAAGTTAATCTCTCACATTCTCTGATTTACTCTGTTAACATTACTATTTGCCTTAAGAGCTTTTCTTGAAGTGTTCTTGATTCGTTGACATCATTGAAAGAATTGAGCTATTCTTGGTAGAATAAAAAGCCGAAAAGTTTGACAACTTAATGAGCTGAAGTTATTTTATGTGCTCTTTTCGTGTCGAATTTACGAGAATCTTTCATGTTTCATTTTGCACGTATATAAAAAATCAAATTTTCTGGCTCGAAATTCTTAATGAGAACAGTTTTACCATACTCTATATTAGCTTTGTTAGATTCTGACTTTATTGATAAATTCGTATATTTTTTTAAAGTAGATATTCGTTGCAAATGTTCACTATTATGGTTGTTCATCACCTTCAAATTTTAGGCACTTGCTGAAGAGGCAGCCCGAAAGGCGAATGCACCCTCGCCGACCACTCCGCACGTTGAAAAACCTTATTCGAAGATGGGCAAGTTCGCGAGGTGGATCAAACATAATTTTCGACGTTCGTCTCCCGATCTCAATGCTGACAATATGCGTGTATTCGAACCGACCGCATCGGTTGGGACGCCACCCCCGTGTGATGTGTCAAGCCATGTGCCCACACCTCCTAGTGAGGTGCTGCCCTCGTCCGGTGATGAGCAATTGTAGATACAGTGTGCGTATGTGCTGAATTGTGCGTATCTGCGAGCGATCTGTTGGATCTTTATGAACTCTTGATCGTATTTTTCATCCTTTCAGGTTGGTGCATCATATTGTTTCCAAAGACCTAATTATTATGTCTGTATAGGTAATTTAGCCTTCCAGTTCTCAAGATGTGACTGCGAAATGCGCTTTCAATAAATGAAATATCACTGAATTAATTTTGGCACTCGTTTATAAGCGTTAAGATATTTGCATGTTTAACTAAATGAACGCATCACATGACAATTTACTTTATATTTCTATCGCAAATCGGCATTTCGCCTTATAGGTAATATTTTTCTCGGCCGTGCAGTCGTTAATCATTTTTATTAAATGTCTTTGTCGACTGTGATTTTCGCGTCGTTTACTAATCTTACTTTGTTTCCGTTTAAACCATAAACTGGATAAGCGTATGATGAAAAGATAAGCCCAACATATTAGAGGAAATAAACTGCATAGTTTCGACGGAAGAGGGGGATGAGGGACGGGGAGGGGTATGGCATATACGTTTTTTCCTTTTTAACGTTTCTTTCATCCCGTCTTCACACATATGAATTTGATTTATCAGACGTAGGTATTTCACTCTACTGTGAAATATACGTTAGTATCGAGCATGCTATTGTTGTTATGCGCTATATTGAGTAGGGTAATGACCCTCATTTGTTGTTGTGATGTGTATTTCGCTCTCTGAATAGAGGGGGTGGAATTTAATGAATTTTACTACTTTACTATTTCTGCTCATTTTTTTTCGATTTTTTTTTCATCTTATGCCTGCTCGCGTTTTGAACATTTTGAAGAAGAGGGTAAAGTCTTAAAGCGAATTGTGAACGCTGATTTTGAAACATATCTCTGTATATCAGTTTCGGTTTGATCTGTAGCTGTTTATCGTTGTTTATACTTCAAAATATCAGTTATGGTCGGTGTTTATAATAAAGGGGTACAGTTTAGCGCATACGTTATTCTAAAATGTCATATAAGTTAGGGTTACTTGTGGGTTTCGCAAAGTTGTTTTAAAGAATCTTCAACTCGTAGTCGAGCTTTTGTAGTGCAAGGATTAATATGAGGGAATTTTTAGGTTGAATACATGTGCGGGGTTAATTGATGCTGAGTGTATTCAACAAGCGGTTTTAAATATTAGTGTTCGGTTTATTGAATTTGAAATGTACCGCGCATATGGTCGTTCTTCATATACTCATCTTCTTACTGCTTTCTTCTATCTTTCATTATTAATGATCAGAGCAGTGATTATAAATGTTGTGTGCATAGTTATAATCGATATTGTTCTCCAAATTACAGACAATCAACCCCTATCATCATCCATTTATTCGTTGTTCGGCGATCGGCCGTTTGATGAATCATTTACTATCAGTGTCAGTGCATACTATTTCTGATGCTTACTGTACGTTTATTGATGTTATACTAAATGAGTTTAGAAAATTGTTTTCGCATATTTGTATGCTTATCTGAAGGTTCCACTAAATAATGTGAAACTATTCTATGTGACCGTCAACTTGGAGACAGAAAGAAAAACATTAATGAATTCGTTTTGTGATCGCATATTAGCATGGCGGTTGTAAAGTTTGTATACATCGATAAGCGGATAGCGTCAAGTTTCGAGCTTAAGATTGTACAGCAATCGGGAAACTACGGCAGCAACCGATCAAGGATCTCCTACAACCATTTTTTTATTTTTTTTTGGGCGGGGCAGGGGAGGGGGGATTTTGGCGTCCAGTGAAGGTGTTCGATTTCTGGCTTAATAGGTACGTTTATCCATAAAAAATAAACTCAAACCAAAGAATATTAGCAAGGCAAAACGTGGGTCATGAAACATTTGGAAACATCATATCCTGAACTTTGTCGGCTATTCCTAAAGCTCGTAAAGGACAGATAGTCAGTCGTATGCGCATGAAGAAAATAAAATTTGACGGTGAAAATCGTATATATGCCTTTTATTATAGTTTCTCTATGAGGGTTGATTAGTTCTTCTGTAAAGTCGATACCAGTCAGCGTTTATGAGTTTTATGATCGCAATTATGAGATGAGAGTCAATTGTAAAAGTTATAGAAGTCATTACTCGACTTTTTTACGCTTTATGGAAGTTGATCATCAACTAATCGCAGTGAATATATGGCAATAATTATGATGATGCTTAAAACACATATAATGCGGCTGATACTGTAAAATTATCCGAGTGCTATGACAAATTTCAGAGCTTTTACTTGCAACAAGTAGATAGATCACTGCCATGATGAGATTAAATACCGTAATTTGCAGGCAGTTCTTTTGTAAAGGAACGCTAAATAAGAAAGGGTAGATGTGAACCTGGGGGGTCTTTCAATGTGATGATCATCTGTACCCTCCATCTGCCCCTTCCCCGCAAGCCTATAATAATACAAAATATACTGTGGCAGGATTGCAAGTGTTGGCGTAAGGACGAAGATTCATCGGAAGTTTAGTAGATGGGTGCTACAGAGCACATAATGTGCGATAATTGTTGGTCTCCAAAGTTATAGCAGCACACAACACCAGTGGAAACGACGTTTTAAAATAAGTGCGATCCTAGTGTTCAGCCGAATACAGGTAATGATTCGCTCAAAAAGGTGAAATGATTATTCTCGCCCGCCCCATCCCTCTTGAAGACTGTGAGCATAATACTTTTAAAACGAACCATATAATATAACCTTTATTTTACAATCTTCCTACTTTTTTAGAACACCTGAATCAGGCTGACTTTACCGTATTAATTAAAAAGTAAATTCACTGTGTTCTCATGAAGGTTTTCAGTATGGTGGCGCAGAAATGCATGATGTACTTCCCAAAAAAAAAAACAATTCGCTCAACATTATGCTGTTTTTGTAATGCGTATTGCGGAACCAGTTCAGGGATTGACTATCGCTCGAATATCAACGTTCACAGCGATGTGGATACTCCATTAAATACACCAACCATTAAATATAATCGAAATCCCCCATCGATGTTCGCTTCATTCGTTCAGTTACCATTTTTCATCTCAGTAGTATCCTCTCAGCGTCCATCCATTACCGCGAATTGATCCCGTATATGTGGCTCACTTTGATAGTTTATAAAATGTACAAATATAGACAAAGTGGTACTTTTTCATGGTGTAGATATCATGAGGCAAGATGAAGAAGTAAGTAAGTGATAAGAATTAAGTGGTATTTGGTTGCGGTTCGGCATTAAATTTAACATCAAACTTTAAAGATTTTTCCCATAAGAAAGTTTAAAAACCATAAGCATTGATGTACTGATAAAGTACTGGTAAAGCACTGATTAAATTATTGTTTGTTAGCATAATTATTGTCCTCGACCCATATTTTTCTTTCGCAATCTTAACTTTTAGGGAACCTAAGTAGCGCTAGAAAGATTTTTTTTAGTTATCATAAATTCCTTATCATAACTTCTTCATCATAAATTGCATTCTATCATAAATTTGCAGCCATCAAGAAATTTAAGTAATTCAGAAGTTGCTGAAGGTTGCTGAAGATACTTTTTTTTGTTGCTGACAACTTTAGAAATTACCGCTTATTGAATCGGTTTCCTCCCAAAGAATGTGCTAATTTTTATCGAATATAGTCAAATAGTTTAGTTTCGCTTTAACTCGCTCAGCGAACTTTCTGCATGCAGTAGTAACTAACAATAACCCTCAAAAAAATGAATGCACATATGTTTACTATAAAAAGAGAGAACTGAACAGGTGTGCTTTTTGGATATTTCCGTTTTTCAAGTAATCCTCATACCAGATTAGCATGTTTCACATTGATGTTGGCTCGATAGTTGCTATTAGTAAAGATTTTACTAGCTCACTTGATACTCTTACTCTTAAAATATATAAAATGTATCTGGCATGATGAAGGAGCGAAAAGGTTGACATGAGGGAACGAATGTTTCATCTATTATAGTTTTCATCAATAGGTAGATCGGTCACCGAGTAATTCCCTACGCTGAAATGAAATTGATACTTCGACTTTTTGATAAATAAATAGTTCCAATCACTAACAATAGTTGCTGTTCCTATCCTCTTAATTATTATCATTCGTCCACATTTCTTCCAAATTTTAACGTGAAGCAGTGCGGGAAAAATATGAGGAAGGAAGGATCGTTTTGGCAATGAAGTGGAGAAGCATTTTATATGTCGTCAGAGGAACGGAATGGTTTAAAGCCGTTTGCAGTTTGAAGAGAGGGATTAGGGGAAGGGGGGGGAGAGGGGAGAGGGGGGATGGATGTAGATCTTAGGCTTAGACTATAAATTATAAACAAATGGCCCTTTGTAGGTGACTTAAAGGTTCTTTTTGCTCAAAAGCATTATAGCTATTTATTTTTATTCGAGACAACTTGCAATGTTCTTCTGCCAGAGCAGCATGATATCGCTTTGGCGAACCCAATAACGAGACCAACCGGTTTCGTAATCTGCTATCAAATAATGAAAATTCGTTTTCGACCTTTCCAAACCGCTCCTACAATTCTCCAATTAACGTCGACTTCACCGCTAAAAAAAATGCAGTCTAATCGGTTGTCGAATGCATGTGAATTTCTCAGCACTTCTACGTTTATATGGCTATAACTTTACCTAACAATTTTCCCCACTAGCTTGGGCAATCCCCGGACTCTGTTACCGCACTGTCAAGTGAACACATACCCATATATAAATATAGGCATGATGTACTATAAAGCCTTTTGCGCTAAAGCAAATTTGCCAAAGTACATTAAGAAAAGGACGAGTCGAAGAAAACCTATAGTAATTTACACTTTTCTTGTCCTACTTGTTTGATTCAGAAGTGCGTTGACAACTGCTCTCAGTATCTACGCTCATTCTCTCCTCTACGATTTTCAGTCGTTCGCTCCTTTCAACGACGGTACTTGCAGTCTGATCCGTATCGCTATGAAGCATTACCTTGTTTATACGCTTTTCGTCGTCCAGTTCTCCTGTTTCGCCTCATCACAGGTTATTTGTACGATCTTCTTTTTGCTGTTCACTATCCGCTCCACTCTTCGTTTTCATTTTGCAATCCCTTCAACATTGTCAGCAAAATTCGACAAGGACACGCATGGAAAAAGTATCATATTTAATACGCTTTCTATAAGCGCTGATCACAGACTCTATCGATGGACGGAGTTTATTTGTCACAGCACGTTGATGTATAACAAAGGAATGTGTTAGGCTGAAGAATTTCGTTGTTACGATCAGCACTAACTGGGGAGCGCAGATGCTATTACTGCCATCAACTTCTATGCTCATTTCCTAAAAACTTTTCATCCTTCATCTATGATTCATTCCTTATGACCTTATATTCAGTCTTCATCATGGATCCTAATGAGAGAAATTTCATCAGAATTTGAAAGGAATCCAATTCAATGAGGGTTCAGTCTCACAAAAAAAGAAACCAAAAATAATTATGGATAACGAAAATTTTGCGTGGACTAATCGCTATAAATTATAAGCAGACAATAGTATGGTTTCCCGATAGTTATCTGTTAACGTAGCTCGAAATTCGCTACGTCAAAACGTTTTGAACAAATCATATGGAGAGCCAGCAGAAAAAAAATGCTCGAAGTGCTGCTAAATATATAGCTTTTTTTTGCTAAAAATACCAGTTTTTTTGCTAAAAATAACAGCTTTTTTTGCTAGAAATATCAGCTTTTTTGCTAAAAATACCAGCTTTTTTGCTAAAAATACCAGTTTTTTTGCTAAAAACACCAGCTTTTTTGTTAGAAATGCCAGCTTTTTTTTTGCTAAAAATACGCATATCCGCACGTTCATTCCGTTCAGAACTTGTAAAAATTTTGTTTGGAGATCATCCCTAACTCGCTAGATTACGCTCACTATGTTGGCGAGTTTAATTGTCGAATTTTAGATACACCTGCAAAAGTTTTGCAAAAAAAAAAATAATAACGGGTAACTACCCATAGTACTTAATACCAAATTTCGATCGGTAGTGAATTATTGTAAAGCTTTCAGCAGTAATGGATCATCTTAATTACCGTAATTATGATGTATTATTTAGTCGTTTTTAAACGATGAGCTATAATCATTGTTAATGCGTTTATTGAACGATTCCGATGATCATCGCTATCATTCCGGAAAAGAGGGCAAACTCCTTCTAGGGAGAACGGCTGTCTATCTTTCCTTCCATTCTAAAGCTATCATATTTAAGAACCGAGGATGTGACCTCAGTCAGTCAAAGACGACTAACAAAGCTTTCGAAACAACTCAGTGGTTCCTTAGCCAGTAAATTATATGGCGTGGAGAACATTCGGATGAAGAAGATTGTATAGGAGCGAAATATGACTCATATACATGCTTTTTTCCAACTTTCTATATATCTTATATTTACCTCCTCTTATCGCTCCGATCGTAGAGTGGTTCCGTTCAGAAAGTGCGATTGTAAAATATGGCAGTAATAATATGACGCAGTGATGCCTACATCATATTAAATAAAACTATTCATCAATCTTGCATCGTTCTCATTTTGAGGCTCATCTCGAGGAAATTTTTCAAATGGTTTTTCGATTAGACGTCGAGAATGGCTGTCGTAAGAAATATATAACACATTTCCTTGTAATATGCCTGTTGAATACGATCAACCAACAAATACAACAAATATACTGATGCATTGTTATTTTTATACGCTTTTCTTAAGCTAATTTTTTTTCTCTTTAGAAAATTTTTATTTTTTAGATGCTAATTTTCCTTTTATAGCAAACGGCAATAGACCATATAGCGAACGGTGTGCAAAATGTTGGCGCTGATCTCAATAAAAACACTAATCAGGTAACCAAATTGTCACATCAAAAATCCGCTTTTATTCCACAAATCCTTCATAACACCGTTTTTGAGCATCATAGGAGAATTAATTGGTTGCTTTTTTTTTCATGTTTTATCAGCATTTCGAATATGCCAATTTCACGCAAACTTCGGAAAATTTATGCATTCATGTGCTTCGATTGATGCACATGAACAATGAAATTTAGACAGTGAAATGTGGTCATTATAAATTTTACTTGAATTCCAGTACGATATGCAGTAATATCTCTATCGTTCGAGTCGCAAAACCGTTTCGAAATTTATTCAGAAATTTACAATTTTTCAAATTCAAATTCTCGAAGAAAAAAACACTTCAGCATCGTAATATTTGTAGTTGTTTCAAACGTGAACATCTGAGAATGATGATGAACAACTTTTATTTGTCGTAGAAAACAGCGAAAGAGAGAGATAATAAACGTTAATAACACGCAATGGTTATGAAAAAACTAGAAAGAGAATTGAAATTGTTGATCGTTTGCGAACCAAAATAAAATCCATTTTCGTCTCAATGGTCAACAATTTTTCGCTTAGATATACGCGGTGATACATTATCGATCGTTTCAAAATGAGGAGCTCGTTAAAAATTCATAAGCTTTATTTCGTGATGGAAGAGGATCATAAATTGGAAAAACGATCAAAGAATATCCATGTCGCGAAGTATTGATCCACTCGACGAGATGATTTCAACAGTGTTCGAACCCTTCGAAAAGATGTCGAAAAGTATTGGAAAGGAATGAAAAATTAGTTGCGCAGAAGAATGCATAATGCTGCGCATTAGAGTGCTCTGAAGGTTTGAACATGCAAATTGGCATTTCGAGAATTTATGTCGTTTGCCAAAAACGAAGCGATCGACATATTTCTTCGTAACTAGCTAAATCCTCCTCATGGGGATTTTCTACATATATTTGGATTATAACGAGATTTGGAGGGAGAGGGGGTACAAGGGAATTAGGAAGGAGGGGCGTAAAATAGAATTAGGGGGGAGAGCTGGCACAGTGGAATTTGGAGGGAGAGGGGGTATAGTGGAATTTGGAGGGAGAGGGGGTAAAATGGAATTTCGAGGAGGATGGGATACAATGGAATTTGGAGGGAGAGGGATCGAAGCCCCCTCTCTCTCCAAAGGACGGCCGGATTTCGTCAGGTTGCTAAAACAACGTTAAAGAAAATTTGCATTATGAGATTTCCATAGCTCAATCAATTTCATCATACAGCTGCGATGTTGAATCTTTTACAAAATTTATTAGTTGCGAAGCCATTTGAAATTAAATGACTGGAAAGAGTGGGAGCGTTACATTACCAAAGAATCGCCTTACATTACCAAAGAATCGCCCGTTTATTTCAACGCTTTCGAATGACGTTTGATCAATGATCAATGTGATCGATACTGAAGTGATTTACTGAATTTGAGATGTTTAATTCGATCGATCAGATAAACGGCACTATTCAGGCAGAACTTGAGGTTTGACATCTTTTTCGCTTTATATGTTTTTCACTGTGTTTCATCCTATCTTTTTTGTGAGACTCTAAAATGTTGAGGTGATGCAAACTCACCGTCACACTTACTTCAATATTAATGAAGAAGAGGAGCAGTCGTACCCCATTCAACCCCCCCATTTTCCCTTCCTCCCTCCCCCTCCCCTTTTCAAATTATTGACCATGGTCACCCAATCGTTAAAAAAATTTGCAGCTATAATATTTTTTTAAAAACATTTTTAACCGCAATTCTCTATATAGTGTAGTGCGTTCGTAAAGGCGAAAAAAATCTTGTTGGAAGAAAATTTTTCCCCATATCATTTTTGATTGAAGTTCAGTGTTTATTGTATTGTATTGCTATGGATCGGGTCCGTATCCGCTGTCGTTCATTGGAGATCTGTTGATCATGAATGATGTTTAGCTAGAAATAGTGATGTGCAAATTCCTTCATAATTTTAAGAATTTTTCACCTTAAAGCTTCATTTTATTCGTTCGTGCCGAATGCTCCATATTAAGTCAACTATAATAATTTTTCATATTCGACATTTTGAATGATCTCTAAAAGAAGGCAATAACTCGTTACTTTTAGCCATGCGGTCAGGAGGACTGCAATAATCATGGAACGTGCATTGGCAACAAGAAAAGTCACTTATGTATATGCCAGATCGGATATAGTGGTGCACATTGTGAAGATAGTACGTAATTTAGTTTTTTTTTAAATTTTTTTTTGTCATTTTTGAGCAACAATAGCCATAAACAGTCCTTATCCGAAAGCTTCAAACATTGATCAGTACAGTAGGTTTGCACGTTTTCACTTATATCAAACATTGCAATACGTATTAAGCGAAACGGGAATAATGAGTAATTTGGGATGGAAAAGATCTGATTTCGTAAGATTTTATGTAAATGCTTTTCACATTGCAAAATAATGCAATATTTTGCATCAAGAATGCAATATGCAATAATTTTTCACTCAAGATAGTTTTGCTGAAATTTCAAGAAAAATTTGCTAAAAATACCAGCTTTTTTGCTAAAAATACCAGTTTTTTTGCTAAAAATAACAGCTTTTTTTGCTAGAAATATCAGCTTTTTTGCTAAAAATACCAGCTTTTTTGCTAAAAATACCAGTTTTTTTGCTAAAAATAACAGCTTTTTTTGCTAGAAATATCAGCTTTTTTGCTAAAAATACCAGCTTTTTTGCTAAAAATACCAGTTTTTTTGCTAAAAATAACAGCTTTTTTTGCTAGAAATATCAGCTTTTTTGCTAAAAATACCAGCTTTTTTGCTAAAAATACCAGTTTTTTTGCTAAAAATAACAGCTTTTTTTGCTAGAAATATCAGCTTTTTTGCTAAAAATACCAGCTTTTTTGCTAAAAATACCAGTTTTTTTGCTAAAAATAACAGCTTTTTTTGCTAGAAATATCAGCTTTTTTGCTAAAAATACCAGCTTTTTTGCTAAAAATACCAGTTTTTTTGCTAAAAATAACAGCTTTTTTTGCTAGAAATATCAGCTTTTTTGCTAAAAATACCAGCTTTTTTGCTAAAAATACCAGTTTTTTTGCTAAAAATAACAGCTTTTTTTGCTAGAAATATCAGCTTTTTTGCTAAAAATACCAGCTTTTTTGCTAAAAATACCAGTTTTTTTGCTAAAAATAACAGCTTTTTTTGCTAGAAATATCAGCTTTTTTGCTAAAAATACCAGCTTTTTTGCTAAAAATACCAGTTTTTTTGCTAAAAATAACAGCTTTTTTTGCTAGAAATATCAGCTTTTTTGCTAAAAATACCAGCTTTTTTGCTAAAAATACCAGTTTTTTTGCTAAAAATAACAGCTTTTTTTGCTAGAAATATCAGCTTTTTTGCTAAAAATACCAGCTTTTTTGCTAAAAATACCAGTTTTTTTGCTAAAAATAACAGCTTTTTTTGCTAGAAATATCAGCTTTTTTGCTAAAAATACCAGCTTTTTTGCTAAAAATACCAGTTTTTTTGCTAAAAATAACAGCTTTTTTTGCTAGAAATATCAGCTTTTTTGCTAAAAATACCAGCTTTTTTGCTAAAAATACCAGTTTTTTTGCTAAAAATAACAGCTTTTTTTGCTAGAAATATCAGCTTTTTTGCTAAAAATACCAGCTTTTTTGCTAAAAATACCAGTTTTTTTGCTAAAAATAACAGCTTTTTTTGCTAGAAATATCAGCTTTTTTGCTAAAAATACCAGCTTTTTTGCTAAAAATACCAGTTTTTTTGCTAAAAATAACAGCTTTTTTTGCTAGAAATATCAGCTTTTTTGCTAAAAATACCAGCTTTTTTGCTAAAAATACCAGTTTTTTTGCTAAAAATAACAGCTTTTTTTGCTAGAAATATCAGCTTTTTTGCTAAAAATACCAGCTTTTTTGCTAAAAATACCAGCTTTTTTGCTAAAAATACCAGCTTTTTTGCTAAAAATACCAGCTTTTTTGCTAAAAATACCAGCTTTTTTGCTAAAAATACCAGCTTTTTTGCTAAAAATACCAGCTTTTTTGCTAAAAATACCAGCTTTTTTGCTAAAAATACCAGCTTTTTTGCTAAAAATACCAGCTTTTTTGCTAAAAATACCAGCTTTTTTGCTAAAAATACCAGCTTTTTTGCTAAAAATACCAGCTTTTTTGCTAAAAATACCAGCTTTTTTGCTAAAAATACCAGCTTTTTTGCTAAAAATACCAGCTTTTTTGCTAAAAATACCAGCTTTTTTGCTAAAAATACCAGCTTTTTTGCTAAAAATACCAGCTTTTTTGCTAAAAATACCAGCTTTTTTGCTAAAAATACCAGCTTTTTTGCTAAAAATACCAGCTTTTTTGCTAAAAATACCAGCTTTTTTGCTAAAAATACCAGCTTTTTTGCTAAAAATACCAGCTTTTTTGCTAAAAATACCAGCTTTTTTGCTAAAAATACCAGCTTTTTTGCTAAAAATACCAGCTTTTTTGCTAAAAATACCAGTTTTTTTGCTAAAAACACCAGCTTTTTTGTTAGAAATGCCAGCTTTTTTTTTTGCTAAAAATACGCATATCCGCACGTTCATTCCGTTCAGAACTTGTAAAAATTTTGTTTGGAGATCATCCCTAACTCGCTAGATTACGCTCACTATGTTGGCGAGTTTAATTGTCGAATTTTAGATACACCTGCAAAAGTTTTGCAAAAAAAAAAATAATAACGGGTAACTACCCATAGTACTTAATACCAAATTTCGATCGGTAGTGAATTATTGTAAAGCTTTCAGCAGTAATGGTGCATCTTAATTACCGTAATTATGATGTATTATTTAGTCGTTTTTAAACGATGAGCTATAATCATTGTTAATGCGTTTATTGAACGATTCCGATGATCATCGCTATCATTCCGGAAAAGAGGGCAAACTCCTTCTAGGGAGAACGGCTGTCTATCTTTCCTTCCATTCTAAAGCTATCATATTTAAGAACCGAGGATGTGACCTCAGTCAGTCAAAGACGACTAACAAAGCTTTCGAAACAACTCAGTGGTTCCTTAGCCAGTAAATTATATGGCGTGGAGAACATTCGGATGAAGAAGATTGTATAGGAGCGAAATATGACTCATATACATGCTTTTTTCCAACTTTCTATATATCTTATATTTACCTCCTCTTATCGCTCCGATCGTAGAGTGGTTCCGTTCAGAAAGTGCGATTGTAAAATATGGCAGTAATAATATGACGCAGTGATGCCTACATCATATTAAATAAAACTATTCATCAATCTTGCATCGTTCTCATTTTGAGGCTCATCTCGAGGAAATTTTTCAAATGGTTTTTCGATTAGACGTCGAGAATGGCTGTCGTAAGAAATATATAACACATTTCCTTGTAATATGCCTGTTGAATACGATCAACCAACAAATACAACAAATATACTGATGCATTGTTATTTTTATACGCTTTTCTTAAGCTAATTTTTTTTCTCTTTAGAAAATTTTTATTTTTTAGATGCTAATTTTCCTTTTATAGCAAACGGCAATAGACCATATAGCGAACGGTGTGCAAAATGTTGGCGCTGATCTCAATAAAAACACTAATCAGGTAACCAAATTGTCACATCAAAAATCCGCTTTTATTCCACAAATCCTTCATAACACCGTTTTTGAGCATCATAGGAGAATTAATTGGTTGCTTTTTTTTTCATGTTTTATCAGCATTTCGAATATGCCAATTTCACGCAAACTTCGGAAAATTTATGCATTCATGTGCTTCGATTGATGCACATGAACAATGAAATTTAGACAGTGAAATGTGGTCATTATAAATTTTACTTGAATTCCAGTACGATATGCAGTAATATCTCTATCGTTCGAGTCGCAAAACCGTTTCGAAATTTATTCAGAAATTTACAATTTTTCAAATTCAAATTCTCGAAGAAAAAAACACTTCAGCATCGTAATATTTGTAGTTGTTTCAAACGTGAACATCTGAGAATGATGATGAACAACTTTTATTTGTCGTAGAAAACAGCGAAAGAGAGAGATAATAAACGTTAATAACACGCAATGGTTATGAAAAAACTAGAAAGAGAATTGAAATTGTTGATCGTTTGCGAACCAAAATAAAATCCATTTTCGTCTCAATGGTCAACAATTTTTCGCTTAGATATACGCGGTGATACATTATCGATCGTTTCAAAATGAGGAGCTCGTTAAAAATTCATAAGCTTTATTTCGTGATGGAAGAGGATCATAAATTGGAAAAACGATCAAAGAATATCCATGTCGCGAAGTATTGATCCACTCGACGAGATGATTTCAACAGTGTTCGAACCCTTCGAAAAGATGTCGAAAAGTATTGGAAAGGAATGAAAAATTAGTTGCGCAGAAGAATGCATAATGCTGCGCATTAGAGTGCTCTGAAGGTTTGAACATGCAAATTGGCATTTCGAGAATTTATGTCGTTTGCCAAAAACGAAGCGATCGACATATTTCTTCGTAACTAGCTAAATCCTCCTCATGGGGATTTTCTACATATATTTGGATTATAACGAGATTTGGAGGGAGAGGGGGTACAAGGGAATTAGGAAGGAGGGGCGTAAAATAGAATTAGGGGGGAGAGCTGGCACAGTGGAATTTGGAGGGAGAGGGGGTATAGTGGAATTTGGAGGGAGAGGGGGTATAGTGGAATTTGGAGGGAGAGGGGGTATAGTGGAATTTGGAGGGAGAGGGGGTATAGTGGAATTTGGAGGGAGAGGGGGTATAGTGGAATTTGGAGGGAGAGGGGGTATAGTGGAATTTGGAGGGAGAGGGGGTATAGTGGAATTTGGAGGGAGAGGGGGTAAAATGGAATTTCGAGGAGGATGGGATACAATGGAATTTGTAGGGAGAGGGATCGAAGCCCCCTCTCTCTCCAAAGGACGGCCGGATTTCGTCAGGTTGCTAAAACAACGTTAAAAGAAAATTTGATTATGAGATTTCCATAGCTCAATCAATTTCATCATACAGCTGCGATGTTGAATCTTTTACAAAATTTATTAGTTGCGAAGCCATTTGAAATTAAATGACTGGAAAGAGTAGGAGCGTTACATTACCAAAGAATCGCCCGTTTATTTCAACGCTTTCGAATGACGTTTGATCAATGATCAATGTGATCGATACTGAAGTGATTTACTGAATTTGAGATGTTTAATTCGATCGATCAGATAAACGGCACTATTCAGGCAGAACTTGAGGTTTGACATCTTTTTCGCTTTATATGTTTTTCACTGTGTTTCATCCTATCTTTTTTGTGAGACTCTAAAATGTTGAGGTGATGCAAACTCACCGTCACACTTACTTCAATATTAATGAAGAAGAGGAGCAGTCGTACCCCATTCAACCCCCCCATTTTCCCTTCCTCCCTCCCCCTCCCCTTTTCAAATTATTGACCATGGTCACCCAATCGTTAAAAAAATTTGCAGCTATAATATTTTTTTAAAAACATTTTTAACCGCAATTCTCTATATAGTGCGGAAGTTTCGTAAAGGCGAAAAAAATCTTGTTGGAAGAAAATTTTTCCCCATATCATTTTTGATTGAAGTTCAGTGTTTATTGTATTCTGCAGCTATGGATCGGGTCCGTATCCGCTGTCGTTCATTGGAGATCTGTTGATCATGAATCATGTTTAGCTAGAAATAGTGATGTGCAAATTCCTTCATAATTTTAAGAATTTTTCACCTTAAAGCTTCATTTTATTCGTTCGTGCCGAATGCTCCATATTAAGTCAACTATAATAATTTTTCATATTCGACATTTTGAATGATCTCTAAAAGAAGGCAATAACTCGTTACTTTTAGCCATGCGGTCAGGAGGACTGCAATAATCATGGAACGTGCATTGGCAACAAGAAAAGTCACTTATGTATATGCCAGATCGGATATAGTGGTGCACATTGTGAAGATAGTACGTAATTTAGTTTTTTTTTAAATTTTTTTTTGTCATTTTTGAGCAACAATAGCCATAAACAGTCCTTATCCGAAAGCTTCAAACATTGATCAGTACAGTAGGTTTGCACGTTTTCACTTATATCAAACATTGCAATACGTATTAAGCGAAACGGGAATAATGAGTAATTTGGGATGAAAAAGATCTGATTTCCTAAGATTTTATGTAAATGCTTTTCACATTGCAAAATAATGCAATATTTTGCATCAAGAATGCAATATGCAATAATTTTTCACTCAAGATAGTTTTGCTGAAATTTCAAGAAAAATCCTCTGCAATCATATCATGCAAAGTGTTCATCCGATCGTAAAAAGTACACTTAAACTTCCCTTGGTTCTTTTTCTTTCTTCTCCTTGCTCTTAGCGCTTCGGCCTCAGTGCGATGTCTCGATATTACTTAGGCAATCGCACGCCGAACAACAGCCACCCATCTGGCTGTTGTAGGTAGTTGTTAGTACCACACGCTAGCTGGGCTGTCAGTGATATGGTGGGAAGCAGTCGGGAATCGAACGCAGGTCTCCCCGCATGCGAAGCGGAGCTCTACCACTGAGCTACTATCGCCCCTCGTTTTTCTTTCACTTAAAAAAAATCTTTCGTTTCATTTGAGGCAAACGACCCAGTTCGTTCACAGAAATGCCCTTTGAAGCAAAGTCACTTCGTCCACATGTATTTTCACTTCTCAGAAAACCTCTTTTCATATTGAATTAGCATTTTTCGCAGACGTAAGAGTAATTTGCTGGCTACTGTTGCTGCAGGTCCATGCGAATCAGCGAGAGATTGCAATGGGAAGGGACTCTGCGTTGGTACGTCGAACAGTTTCGCGTGTATGTGCCAGATTGGTTATTCTGGTCAGCGATGCGAACTCATCGTCGGATGACCATCGAAGAGTTGCCTCATTGTTTCGACATTAATCATTCTATTCCAATATATATGTAAACGAAAGGAAAAAATACTCGAAAAGAAATACTAAACTTTTATAAGTGACAAACTGTACACATTTGCAACAAGAGATGAACAATAATGTGAAAAAAGCATTTTGCGACGAAGAAAGTGAAAACTTTCGTGTGAGAGATTTTTTGGCAGCTTTTCGTCAACACGAATGATTCTTGGAGAAGTTCCGGACCAGATAAGCAGTGAGAATCAGAAGATTCCTGAACGCCAACAACTCTTTCTTCTGTGCATAACCCAAACAACGGAACTAACAAGAAGTGCGCCGTTGTTCGTCGATAATGAACGAACTGACTGCATGGATACTGAAATAAGTGGAAATGCATAGTTGGTGTG
>JPKZ01002328.1:174278-185964 GCA_000803305.1 Toxocara canis
TCTATGCACTCCATAATATATCGGGAAATATATATTGCAAAAGTTGCAATGCGATTAAAAACTTACAAGCAAATTAAGAAGAGTTCGTATTTAAGGAAATTAGTGCCTATGCAAATTGATAGGATATCCCAAGATTTTTTGACAAACTATGGGTTCGTTTCGTATTTCTGGTCCAGTCGAGTGTGGTTCATTCAGGTTCAGCGTCGATTTTGCGTACGGTAAATTTGAAACGGTTGATAACGGGTAATGCAAAACCTCATTCAATTTATTACTTAACAAATATCGAACACGACATAAAGAAAATATAACATAAATAAAGAAAATAATAATGATTGTAAAAGTGATATTTTTTAGAATGGGAAGTCCGATTGGAGAAATCAAGTTAAGCATTGGGGACAAAGTGCGTGACTTATTTGTTGTGAAGAAGAAACTCGGCGAAGGATCATGCGGTACAGTGTTTCTCGTCCAGAACATCAAAGACAAACAGGTCTACGATTTTGTTGCATTTATCGCTTCGCTGTTTTCATCCAGCAATCTTTACATTATAAACCCTATGGATCGATTTCGTGCTAGCTATGAAAACCGAACTGCCCTAGGAAAATAAATATATCTTGCTAGTTAGCCATTTCTTGAAGCAAGTGAACGTTCACTTAATTGCGCATGAGTTCATACCCCTTTGTATTATACCCATTTGTAGCAAATTTGTATCATCTTTGTGTTGTTGTAAAGGTGTAGTTCTTGGCTATCGACTAAGCAAAAGATTCGATTCGATTCGAATTCAGTGCGGCAAGTTCGAGAACTATAAATTTCTCAAATATACTATTAGAGAGCGATTTATTAACGATGAAATGGCACACATCATTTGTGCATGGTACATCTTAAAAAGAAATTATATTTGAATACTGTTTTCTATGATGTGTAATGATAAGACAGTAATTTACATCCCCAATCATCTATAAGCATTTCCTTTGAACGATTGCAAAAGAATATGGAAAGCACGGTTCGTATGCTAGCTATTTCAGCTAACTAGCGAATGAATTCGTTCAGAAGACCAAGCAATATTTGTGCGTTGCTCATGAAACTCGCTCCAAAAAATTCACTGCCGAAAAAAAAGCCTGAATTCAACACGGGAATCTAGATTGTGCTTTGAAAAAGGATTTAATTGCAGAAGGCAGCGATGAAGGTGGAACCGTTTATGAAGAGTAGAGACGACGAAATTCTGAAGATGGAAGTGTTCGTTTTGAAAAAGTTGCAGAAATCGAAACACGCCTGTCGCATTCTTCTCGCCGGTAAAATGAACAATTTTAGGTGACTACTGAATATCGAATAATTTAAACTTCTCTGTCATTAATTAACCATTTTTTAAATACTCTCTATTTATTGTCATATTTCTTAGGACAGAAGAAATTAAATATACCGCTGCAACTGAATGATGTTCAAAAAGTCGATTTTTTCCCAACAGGAACCAAACATTTATCAAGTGATATTGCCATATGACGGTCAAAAGATCTGGCAATGATGATGTCGTGTGTGTTTAATGATGCGGATGTTATTACCGCTGTGTTAGCAAATATATTTGTCGCCTCGACGGTACATGTATTTGAATGAAAACTCCTTGCAGCTTTCTAGTAATGTCACTACTGGGGAAGGAATTATCGGACATCAGAAGGCGACTTCCGGATCGAAAAATGTCCGTCGCAAGCGCACTTCGAATTGGCGTACAGTCCGTCGAGGTAATCCACACCGTCAGCCATTTAACGTTTATTGTTAGAAGTATAAACAACTGTTCCAGAAACTAATGATTTCAAAACCCTTATGGTCGATGATTTATGATAGTTATATTGCGGTAGAATGACGAAGCGCATAAAACATAATAAAATGAAGCAAAGAAAGGATGAGGAAGTAAGGTGGATAAAATGAAAATAAATGATGGAGCCTCACTCAAGTATACCACGGACCTAACGATAACAGTTTGTGTGCTGGAGAGTGAAAACCATTAATGGTGAGACGAGGCGATCCAGTGACAAGTAGTTCGAATCGCCCAGAATAGCTTAACGGTGGGACGTTTTCTTGAAAAGAAGAACGTCGCACATTCCAGCCATGTTCGATGGCACGGCCTTCAGCTGTAAACAGAGGAAGTAAGGTGGATAAAATGAAAATAAATGATGGAGCCTCACTCAAGTATACCACGGACCTCACTCAAGTAACAGTTTGTGTGCTGGAGAGTGAAAACCATTAATGGTGAGACGAGGCGATCCAGTGACAAGTAGTTCGAATCGCCCAGAATAGCTTAACGGTGGGACGTTTTCTTGAAAAGAAGAACGTCGCACATTCCAGCCATGTTCGATGGCACGGCCTTCAGCTGTAAACATACGCGAATTCAAAAACCTTTCCTACATTGATGCGGCTCTCAGCCGAAGGAGATTGTGTGAGCTGTGCAGGAAAGAGATCAAACCATTTGAAAGCACCAAAATTTTCCTCAGGAAAAAAAGAATTTGGTTAAAGAGGCCACATTCTGAACATCTGCAATTTTTCTAAAAAGGTTTGATTCGAAGGTTTAGGATACTTACTCACTGGGGCATGAAAAACTCGTTGAAGTAGCGCTCTCTTGGTTTACATTGTCATCAGTTATAAATTCATCTGCGACTGTATATTTAATAGTCGCGATGAGCATAAGGTTCCCCTAGCGTTAAACGGAGGGCGGAAGAGGGGATAGAGTGGTCTTAAAATTTTGAAAAGAATGAAGGGGAGGGGGGGCGGGGGGAGATTTGAGCTGTTTCTCACATAAAAACAGCCAACATATTGCTAAGAAATGCAATATATTTTTGAAGACTTATCAATTCTTTAGGGCCGTTTAAAAGGACTGTTACTCCTCATTTTCTAGGATTAATTGCTAAGTTTTAATGCAAATTTCAAATACAGCATTCAAATAATGAATACTTACGATCAACAAGTATGGTGATTTTCAAAGACACTCAGCTCACAACTTGGCATCTCTTTCTTTGAATGCGGATTTCGAACTTTGGAAACGTTCAATGCCTAACAAGGGATCGCTTTAATGGCATCAGTACCCAGCTTAGTCTCGTGCTTTGACTTCCTTAATATCGATTGATCGAGAGCCGGAATCCTCTTTCTTTTATCCTAAGCTCAAAGTTCTGAGCGCTAAGTCTTACTGCTATCGCAAACGTTTTATGTTTTGCTAAATACATCCAAAAACACACGAAGCGAATAATTTTTATCATACTGAATAAGGCTAAGATGAGCGTATAACCTTCATAAGTGCCAAAAAGTATCATGCATGAAATCATGCTTGAAATGAGTACAGTACAGTTATTGTGAGAGATGCGGTGGCGAAGAGGTATGGCAATGAGGCAAAATCGGTAATTCGATTGAATTGATAGGCAATTCAAGACGTGCATATGATTGGATTTGTGCATCGCGATGTGAAGCCAACGAATTTCGCGATGGGGCACAAAGATCGAAATATGCTTTATATATTCGATTTTGGGCTTGCCAGACAAATATTCTTCCCTGATAAGAAAAACAAACTAAAGCTAAGAGAGCCAAGGAAGAAGGTATGTGCATGGACGATCTAAAATTCATTTTTCGGTTTTCTGTTCGTCTCTATTTCATTTAAATATCACTGTAATATATTTTATTACCATTTCTAGACGCCGATGATCGTTCATGAAAATCATGAAAAAATCATGAAATCATAAAAATCATGAAGAAAAAAACGTCTGCATGAAAAAAAGTCGAGTTCCATTCGGATTTTTTTTGTTGTCGGGAGTCCTTTATTTGGGAGAAAAATTGCCCATGCATTTTTCTCACGCCAAAAATTACCCCACAATCGGTTAGTTGCGGATTCTATCAAAAATGGCTGATATGAAAAGGTGAATTTATTTGGGCGTCACAATTATTATCATCGTACACACCAATTCCAAATACCGTTTGCCGTTCGTCTATCGCTTAAAAGAACGACGTTCATAGAAGTAAAGCCAAAACAACGAGGTCATCGCTTCCGCACACACACACACACAAATATGTTATGCTTTCCAAAGAGCATCTGAACTCCATGCATCTAAGCAACAGACTGACTCCGTTTCAGTTACACATACAAATGAATGCGCCGTTTTCCAAGTAAACTAACTTAACAACTAAGACGGGCATCGAGCAAAAGGGTCATTGCCAAAAACGAAAGTTTCGTGGCTGTGGCTGTTGACCGATCACGAATGCTGATCAACCATGCGAATGCAATCGACCGACAGATACCCACATGATGATCATTTATTTATTAAACTTGCGAATAAACAGATATGGAAAGGGATCAAGCACTGACAATTAATAATGTGCAGATGGAAACGGTAGCGTTTTTAAGTATTTCTAGAAAGTTAGAGAATAAGGAGTGTACTGGATGGATAGCAATGCCTCTTTCGGAGAACCGATAAGAGTGATTTTAAAAAAAAAACTATGTTTGCCACATACAACTAATGAATGCTTTTCAACAACTCATCGGCATTCTTAAATCGTTTTGCGAATGGGCTTGAATGAAGAGCACAGTTGAGGTTTCATTTCGCGGCACAGTGCGATACTGTTCGGTGAATGTTCACCAGTACAAAGAACAAGGACGACACGATGACCTTTGGAGTTAGTTATATTTTCGCTAATTAATTAACCAATCAAAATCGATGCGACACCAACTGTCAGAAGTACGGTAGAAGTTGTATGACAGACGTCACATAATAGCACACAAATATGGGTGCTTCTGCTACGATTTATAATTATTAAATGAGGGAAGGGAGTGTAAGAATTTTTGGGAGGGAATATTTTTGAACATTCGATCCAGTTTGTCTTAAGTAACATAATGTAGTGGAAAGTGGTACGACTCACATTTCTTGTCTAACTATGCTTCGAATACAGTAGAGTTCGAATGCTACTACAATGGTTAGGTGGAGTAAAGCTGATAGACTCCCTACTGCGATGTATAACACCTTACTGGCCAGCTTAACAGCGAGCATGCTATTATGGTTTATAAGAGAAACAAATGTTATTTTTTAAAATATCCCTTTATTTCTTATACGCTGTCTGTTCATGATATGTCCGAGCGAAGAGGAAAATTTGTCATGCAGTAAACTACTTGCTGAGGGCTTCAAAAAATAGCACAGAAGCCAGTGTGAACAAGATAATTCCAGCCCTACTTCCTCAAATCCCCAAAATCCTTGAAATTTTTATTGTTGAGGCATGTTCTACATGCTAATCGAGTTGATCACCGCTACACTACCGTGGAAAGGAATGCCACGAAAGGACAGTGGCCGCATAAAAGAAACCGTCACCGAGAAAACATTACTTGCGGTAAGCTCTTTATGGAACTATGATGCATCGTTAAAGAAAATTTCTAAATTAAAAAAAAAAATTTTTTAAATCAAAAATACTCACAATCATTTCCCCTCCTCAGTGCAATCATACGGCCATTTCGCAGACATTCTTAAGAAGGCAACAGTGAATATCTTAAACACATAAATTTCAATCATTTCCTCTTGTAAAATCTATTCCAAGAGAGAAAAATTCTTTTAAAATCGAAGATATTCTGCCAAAATATGAAATGTTATGTTTGCAGGGATGTCCATCGACTTTTATGGAGTTAAATGCTCACTTAAATTTCAATGATTTCCTCTTATAAAATCTATTCCAAGAGAGAAAAATTCTTTTAAAATCGAAGATATTCTGCCAAAATATGAAATGTTATGTTTGCAGGGATGTCCATCGACTTTTATGGAGTTAAATGCTCATTTAAAGAAGATGACCTATTTTGATACGCCCAATTACGAGTTGTTCAAAACAAAATTCGTCGATGAACTCAATAAGCACAAAGTGAAACTGTAAGTAATTTTATTTTTTCCTTTTGTATATATGTATATTTGTACATACATATATATATTTGTAAATCCTTACGACGTCAGCACTAATGAATTTGTGTGGCAGCTTATACGACGATCGAGTATTACCCTAAAACGGGGCTAAGCATTGGCTATCTACGGGTGAATCTCGATCCATCGTGGAAGTGGTTCTAGATGAAGAGTCTCTTCCACCTCTACATCTTCAATCTAATATCTACTGTACTTTAATCTGCTTATTCGGTGCACTACATGTCTGAACTGGACACAATATATCGACTGGTAACGATACTACAGCAATTTCTCTAGGGGGACGGTAAAGGTGCACGAGCTGCAATACCCAAATTTAAAAAAATAAATGGAACGATAACCTTCCCCACAATTCGCATAGGTTTTCCATGTTTTTTCCCTCGCTGTTTCCATTTGACTTTCAATGATTCGTATGTACAGTTCATTTTTCATGTTCCGGCACCCATGGAAACATGCATTCTTCAGCTCCTTCAATTCAGTATCCATTCACCTTGCATCCTTGATCTTACTTCTGAGTGTGCCAATTATTCAGACTTCGGGGCTTACAACGTTCGCAACCTTTTATACAGACATATACTTGACGAAAGAGACAAAATGAGTACGGAAAAGGAGTAAATTTCGCCTAAATGGATGGAGCAATTTTATTTTTTCTTTTTACTACACTTTATACATCGCGATTCTCGATGAACATTGGACTAGTATTTGCTGTTGACTGAATAGGCGTTCCCAAATGAAAGAATAAACGTTGCTGAGAACCCTTACGACGTCAGCACTAACGAATTTGTGTAGCAGCTTATAAGACCATCGAGTATTACCCTAAGTTACCATTGAGTATTATCATAAAATTGAGTGTTACCCTAAAATTGAGTGCTACCCTGAAATTGAGTGTTACCCTAAAATTGAGTATTACCCTAAAATTGAGTATTACCCTGAAATTGAGTATTACCCTAAAATTGAGTATTGCCCTAAAATTGAGTATTACCCTAAAATGGGGCTGAGCATTGGCTATCTACTGGCGAATCTCGATCCATTGTTAAAGTGGTTCTGGATGAAGAGTCTCTTCCATCTCTACATCTTCATTCTAATATCTACTGTACTTTAATCTGCTTGTTCGATGCACCACTTGTCTGAACTGGATACAATATATCGACTCGTAACGACGCTACAGCAATTTCTCTTAGATGGGCGGTGAAGGTGCTCAAGCTGTAATACCCATATTAAAGAAAAAATGAATGAAACGATATCCTTCCCCACAATTCGCATAGTTTTTTTTTCATGTTTTTTCCTCCCACTATTTCCATTTGATTGTCTATGATTCATATATGCATTTCATTTTTCATGTTTCAGTACACATGGAAACATGCATTTTTCAGCTCCTTCATTTCAGTATCCATACAACTTGCATCCTTGATCTTACTTCTGAGTGTGCCAGTTATTCAGACTTCGGGGCTTATAACGTTCGCAACCTTTTAAACAGACATATACTTGACGAAAGAGACAAAATGAGTACGGAAAAGGAGTAAATTTCGCCTAAATGGATGTCCATATTACTTCATACACATACGCTAATCGTGAATAGGATTGACATCAGTAGAGGGTAAACGATCGATTGCCGTTGGCAGTGGCTACTTCCGTTCAATTAATCGATTTTTAAGGGAGGTTAGATATAATCAATTTATAGGAGTGATCCCTTCGAGTGGAATGTTAGGAAAACGAACTTCGCAGCGGATCTGGGAATTGCTGCAGAGCGTGATGAAAAGGCCGAAATTGATAAGGTATAATTGCGCTTCAAATTGACGACAGTTTCGGTTTTAAAACAGCCTGTTCTTGGTACAACTTCAAAAAGAAAAATCTGTTCCAGGAAGAGACTAAGAAGATTGGTATCTTTTCATGATCGGAAGCTCTCAAGCACGTAGAGTAGCGCTGCAGTGTCAAATTTTCTTTTAAAATGGAAACGGGAACGTCAAAGATTCTTGAGGTGGAACTGCAAATATGCGCTAACTAGACTGCCTCATGTTCTTGGAAAAAAGTTTATGGAAAAAATTGATAATTTGGATAAGTGAAAAAAATTCATAAAAAACTCTGTGGAAAAAAACAATTTTACACTATACTTTCGCTCCTCTCTTGCACACTATTTTCTCGCATTTTGGGTAATATTTTACGATAGGTTCGCCATATGCGAAAAACTGCATGTTCGGCTTTAAGAGAACTTGCTGTATTTCGCGTTCCTTAGTTTATAAATGGCGATCGATGAGGAAAAACAAAAGGTTGGCTAATGGAGTAACGCAAATTAAGTATAAATACTGAAGGTACACATTAATGTATGCGACATGCGGAAGTGATGAGAGGAACTTTCAGCTTTTGACTAATTAAAAGAAAAGGTAGTTTTGAAAAAAAAAGAGAAAACAAGGAATTGAAGGAATTTAGGTCCTTCTTGTTTTGCCTAAGGCATCCGAGGATGTCTCTCTAGGACTTTTGCAGCTGAAATTCAAATCGTGACAACTGAATAAAACGTGTAAGCCAAAATCAAATCACAGAATATGTCACGTTACAATGTCCATGATTGTATATGACAAAAAAGAGGGACAAAAAAGTCTGCGCCCAACAAAGACCATCGACGACAACAACGCCCTCTATTCATTCTCCTCTCCTTCTCTATGTCACTAGTGTAAGAGTCTAGCATTCAAGAGTACTTTTTTTTTCTGCAGATGGAGGACACAGACACGGGTCGTGTAGTGGACGAATCCGTCGAATCGGCAGCGTCAGAAGGTGAATCGCAATCAAGGGGATTCGCTGCTGAAGATACGCTCGACAATGTTGAAGACGTGAAGAAATAGTGCCGATGTGAACAACCGCAATACGAACAACGAGTTTGCCATCCCCCTTCCTTCACATAAATACGTCTACTATTCGAAATGCGCAGTTTATGTAACTGATTGCCCTGTTTTGCGAAAAATGCGAATGTTTACTGTATTGAACTGGCTTAGTGTAAAGCTACTGATGTGGCGTCGACTTGTTAAAAAGAAAACAAGTGATCCTTTAAAGTATTTTCTCCGGGATATTCGGCATCTCCAGATAAGATGACGCGAAACCGCGGAAGCGCTTCAAGAGAATCTGGAGAAGCATGAAAATGAAAGAGAGTCAACATATTTTTAAGACTTCAGGGAGCATAGCGGACCGAAAACTCATTGCATAAGTTGTATGCTTATGCATAAAGCATGCGTTTTAAATACGTTATACGCCAGTACCACCGCTCTAGTGATATGGAGACGATTCATGGAAATGCCTTGACTTGACATGAATTTAATGCAACCTCACTCAGTGATCTCGTTAGAGTGGTGAGGAAATTCCAGCAAAAAAAAAAACGCGACATTTATTGCACTCACTACCATCGGATATACCGCATGGTTATCGCATGCCACTTTAAGTCGCCATCCTTGCATCTGCGAGCATGGTCATATGGCGTCCTTCCTGCTTACTGAACGAGCCAGAAGATCGACATGGCATATTTTTCTAGGAACCTCCTCCCCTGTGCGAAGAAATGCAGCAATACAAAGATACAAAGGCAGCTGCAATTTCATCGATTCCCGTCACCGATGCAGCTGACAACCATGCTCAGGACTGAGGGCCATTGCCTCTTCCCTTCCATGATTGTTGTGACCAATTATGACCGACTGGTGGTCAGCCTGCTGGTGAAGAAATGCCGATGCAGCTGACAACCATGCTCAGGACTGAGGGCCATTGCCTCTTCCCTTCCATGATTGTTGTGACCAATTATGACCGACTGGTGGTCAGCCTGCTGGTGAAGAAATGCAAAGGAACTAAATCAAAGAGTGTGATTTTACGCCGAGATCAAGTCTACAAATATATGGTAAATCGCAGTTCCATTTGTCAGGGTGGGAAGCCACCAGCGCACAAATGGCTGCATACATTGCTGGATGGTAAACGCTGAATTTCACCTCGCTGTTGTTGCTCACGTTCTAAAAACATCCGCCCAGTCACTAATGCAATGCATCCCCTAATACAGTAACGTGCCGTGCATTCGCCAGTAACCGAATATACCGTAACCGAGCATGCAGTAACCGAATTTCGGGGAAGGCAGGTAATGCTCTCCCTGTCCTGCTAAAGGTATTATTTGTTAGTAGTCGGAAAGCAGCACACTTTCACTGATGATGTCTCGTATACTTATTACATGTAAAATGTTAGCGAAAACAGAAGAAAAACGGTGCATAACATTTTAAGATATCGGTCGGAGCGTAACTAAAATGTATTTGTCCTAGAAGGCTGCCAGGGAAAGATGCCGAGCTATAATTCGATACCATACAAGGAGGGTAGAGAGGCGAGAATGGCCCCGTTTTAAATTATTTACCTCTACATTTTTATACATCATTTAATTGACCAGTCGAATTTAAATCCTGCCAAGACGGTGATAGCATCAGCTTTTTCTCGTTCCAAAAGCCACTGGGCAGACCCACTACCTTCCCAACTAGTGCCCCTACTGCCGAACATATTTCATTCAATTATAACTGACTCGTCACCTATTATGCCCTTTGCGTTTATCATCTTTGTTTTGTTTTTCTTTTTCACACGCTTCCTAGAGTTTTCTGGTCGAAATTCGAAATCGGAAGTTATTGAGCATGAAATCTTAAAACGAAAAATTCAATACGATAATCTGTTCATTTGACTACCATTCACGCACGAAACGTGTCGTTACGCCTCTGGAACGTCGCCAAATATTGTTATGCTGCAGCAGATATTAACGTTACTTGCAATTGCACCCTTTGTCATGACAATTGCGCCCCCTGCAATTGCAACACTTTGTCTACGGCCGTGTTGTTCCTGCTCCATCCTGACGTTGCTGTTTTCTTTCACCAACGGATGTCAGCACGGACTGGGAGCGGATCGGGGTGAAGTTGTGGATGCGGAGCGTTGAAAATCATACTTGATGTGCGGGTACGATACAGGGGGATATTAATAAGAAGCAGCGCTGGGAGGCTATATGAATTGAATGAGGAATGGCGGTGAGAAATGCACGATTCCCAAATAAACTAACCTTAGATTTTCTTATTGACGAAGCTTTGCGACAATAGATATAACTGCCAATAATTTCGGATTATCCTGATCTGTCTGGTCTGTCTGGGTAGAATATTGCCATCATCTGTGCGGGTAAACACATTGGGTGATGTGCAACAATGACAAAAAACGTAAAAGAAATGGATACGCGTCCTGAAAAACTAATACCAAATCCAATGTTTATTTTAAAATAGCGGTTTAATTACCTAAGTTTGATGTCTTTGCTACAATTATGACCCAATGAGCCGAAACGTCTGTATAAACTCATATACATCTCTCATCCCATTCGATATATTTCAACGTTCTTAACATTAACCATCCGGTTTATACAACATATCGATAAAACAAATGTGCGTGCAGTGTGACCGTCAGCACACATGAATCACATCGAATATGATGCTATATGAAATGAACAAGACTATTTTCGCAAAGTGCACAGTTTTAGCTTTGGGGAATCGAGTAACCACTGTAAAAATCGACTGAACTCTATTGGAGCTCCATGAGAGATATGATAATTTCTTTAACGGTTAACTCTAATAAGTGGAGAAAGCGCCCAGAACTGCCTTCCCTTGATGCGCCTGCCACGTACAATTCGCCTGATAACCCCGAAAAGCAACAAAAGATGCATAAATGTCGAGGGCACAATTGTTGAGGAGAGTGATCTTGGCAACCACAGGAGAAGGGGCGGG
>JPKZ01002328.1:198620-225842 GCA_000803305.1 Toxocara canis
GGATTTGAAATCTTACGCGTAATTATATGTTGTTTTTAGAGCGGCGAGTTTGCTATAAGTACGCTAAAATTTAGGAATTGAAAATATCGGTGCCTGAAAATCTTTGTTTCAACGTTAACACCCATTTGATCGTATCTCGTAACGCACTCACCTAAATTAAACTTTTGTTTAGAGGTGAAACGACTCATTGAAACTACGCAAACATTGGAATTGTTGGAAAAGATTTTCGTTGGAAATTGCATTTTTTTTTTAAATATTGTTTTGCATGCTTTTCGATCACTGCATAACACAACAATAATGGCAATACCTCATTTGCTGTTCTCGAACAACTTCAGTGAAGTTTTAGTGTTGTCATTCGTTTAAAGGCGTCTAGTTCGACGCTTTTTAAACGATGAATCGGGTCCACTTTTTACTCTTAGGTGAATGAATATCTGTTATCTCATTTATCTGCGAACCACTTCTCATCTATTACTGTCTTACTAAGTAAATTTGAGTTCCATTTTCTTCGATTAACCGATCTGATGTTTTTGTTTTTGAAAAAAAAAATTTTATATAAACTTGACTTTGTTTGCAGCAGTTTGAGCTATTTTCTTTTTTCCCGGCAACGATAAAACAAAAGTATGCATTTCTATCATTTGTGATACCAGCGTTAAGCGTTTATGAGGTTGGTACTTCGTCCTGTTTTTGTCTTTTTCTTTGTTATTGGAAAAGACAGTAGTACTGAAAGAGCGGAACGATTAAAGAAATTTTCTTTGTCATTTTGAAATAATCGTCTGTTTGGGAACGCAGTATTACTATCCAAGATGATATTGTTGTTTTCTTAGTTTTGTAGTTGGAGAGAATTCGGCGAAACTATGGAACTGTTCTCATCGAGTATATTCGTTCATTTTCCTGGGTGAATAAAGTCCGTTGAATATAGTTGTGCGTATAGAAGAATGGCGTTTTGGCGATGCAGTAAAATAGCAGATTACGGCTGTGAATTTTAATTTTGTAAAAAGCATTGACTCATAATTTAGGTGTCCAAATTCGGGAAAGCAAGTTGTCACACACTTATGAAGTAAGCTTTGCAGCTTCAAAATTTCGAGCCAATGCTATGTGATCAACTTTGGGTCTCACAGCGAACGCAGCCTTCAGCATCTGCGACAGCGGACTGTGCATTGGCATGGGCGCTTAATTCTTTGAAATTATCCAATTCTCTTTTTACATCGTTCCTTATTGATTGCCTTTCTTCGTTCAGAAAGTAAGTTGTTAAGTCTTACTAAAGTAATAAAATGTAGTTACTATTACTTCAGCCGTATTTGATTATGATTATAAAAGATTTAGGCTGTTATGATCTTATTGAGATTTTCTTGATAGTTTTTGTGAAGAGGAGCCGAGAGCTTTTTGAAAACGTCGTTCTTCTCTTCTATTCTCCGCAAAAAAAAAAAACAGCCAATTTCACTCACAAAGGTTAGTCGAACTTACTGTAGTATTGTGAGCATAATCAGCTGTAGGTCCCGCTCACGTTACTTTTATTTCGACTTTCAAGGAACCGTCAAATGATGGTATTAATTGCATTGTCGAAGCCCAAACTGTGTAAATCCCCACTGCTTTGCACAACACTAAATATACTCTTTAGTCGTTCATCGACAACGCAAACGATAAAGCAAAGACAGCGGTGTGTACATGGAATAATGGGATCTTGGAGAGTATTCACTCGTTTACAGTTTTAATTGGCAGTGTCAGTTGAAGGTAACGGAGTGTCGCTTCTGAGGTGAAATTTCGTCAATCTTCGGTGATCAGATTATCGTGAGGATTGAGCAGATCGCTCTTAAGCGATTAGCGCTCTTTGTAGGCGAATTAACTGTTAACTGTTATAGTAGTTAGCACGGTGGTCACTTGTGCCAAAGGCCAAAGACGATGAATTCAATTTTACTTTGAACTGAAAGTTTATGCGAGTATTATTGAAAAACGATTCAGTAAAATCTGTTAAGTAGTGAAAGTTAATTTGGAATAAGCATAATGTTGTTTTTAGAGTGCGTCGATTGAGTTGCTGTCGTATCTGGATATCGCGGTTTGCCACCCACAACGAACTACTACCTCTTTTGAAATCATTGAAAGATGAACTAGCAAATCGTATTGAATCTCACAAGGAATTGCCATTATGTCCAGCAGAACTTCGCGAGCTGACTTGTATTGACTATGAATGGCGTTGGGAAGAGGATGAAGAAGTTTGGTGTCGAAACGATTGTTTCACATATGCTTGGCTTAGTATATTCTCAGTTCTGTGTAGAAGAGGTTGGGAACGAACCCGAACTGAACAACATTGTAAGCAAATCGTCGAAGAGGATGAAGAGATACTTGGATGCTGTTTGATGAACTCTCAGCCCACAGTACGACTTGAAGCTTTCTGCGCATGTGCACGTCTCTTGTCTCACGGCTTCGACGATCCAGAAAATAGTGTGAGTATTTTATTTGCATGTGAGCCCATCGGTGAGGAGCAATCGCTTTTTCATGCAATGGCTTTTTCTTCTCGAATTTTTTCTTAGAAGTATGCTGACAAACAGGAGATTTTTGTTGCGCTGTTTGCACTACTCTTATATACTACCCCATCTTTCTTTTTATAAACTTCTTCTCATCCAACCACCTGTTTGGAATCTTCGTCGTCTGAAGGTCAGAAATGCAAATATTTTCCGAAGGTGGCGGATCAACGCTTAAGGTCACGCAGGAGACTATGTTTCATAATAGGGATAGAAAAAAAGCGTCTTGCGAGCAGCTGATCTGTTGCTGATATGCTACATAAGGATTGAGCAGATCGCTCTTAAGCGATTAGCGCTCTTTGTAGGCGAATTAACTGTTAACTGTTATAGTAGTTAGCACGGTGGTCACTTGTGCCAAAGGCCAAAGACGATGAATTCAATTTTACTTTGAACTGAAAGTTTATGCGAGTATTATTGAAAAACGATTCAGTAAAATCTGTTAAGTAGTGAAAGTTAATTTGGAATAAGCATAATGTTGTTTTTAGAGTGCGTCGATTGAGTTGCTGTCGTATCTGGATATCGCGGTTTGCCACCCACAACGAACTACTACCTCTTTTGAAATCATTGAAAGATGAACTAGCAAATCGTATTGAATCTCACAAGGAATTGCCATTATGTCCAGCAGAACTTCGCGAGCTGACTTGTATTGACTATGAATGGCGTTGGGAAGAGGATGAAGAAGTTTGGTGTCGAAACGATTGTTTCACATATGCTTGGCTTAGTATATTCTCAGTTCTGTGTAGAAGAGGTTGGGAACGAACCCGAACTGAACAACATTGTAAGCAAATCGTCGAAGAGGATGAAGAGATACTTGGATGCTGTTTGATGAACTCTCAGCCCACAGTACGACTTGAAGCTTTCTGCGCATGTGCACGTCTCTTGTCTCACGGCTTCGACGATCCAGAAAATAGTGTGAGTATTTTATTTGCATGTGAGCCCATCGGTGAGGAGCAATCGCTTTTTCATGCAATGGCTTTTTCTTCTCGAATTTTTTCTTAGAAGTATGCTGACAAACAGGAGATTTTTGTTGCGCTGTTTGCACTACTCTTATATACTACCCCATCTTTCTTTTTATAAACTTCTTCTCATCCAACCACCTGTTTGGAATCTTCGTCGTCTGAAGGTCAGAAATGCAAATATTTTCCGAAGGTGGCGGATCAACGCTTAAGGTCACGCAGGAGACTATGTTTCATAATAGGGATAGAAAAAAAGCGTCTTGCGAGCAGCTGATCTGTTGCTGATATGCTACATTTTATGATGTTCTCACATTTTGTCATCCCATGGTATCTTTGTGTATCTCATTGCTCTTAACGAAAACGTAAAATGTGGAAGCGCGGAATTTGCCTCTTTTTCACTTTTGAGATTGAATGTTGTGACTGTCACTGTTAAGCGTTGATCTCTGAATAGGTTCAGAGCTCAGTAACGCAAATCTTTGAAACTTCTTTAGCTATGACCAAGGAACCAGTTTGGCTATAAAAATGGACCGCTCAAGATTTTTTCGATCCGGGCCTAACTGGATAGAGAAAAAGAGAAATGCTCTGATGACTCAGTTGGGAAGGAATGATGGAAATTGTTGATCAAGGGATCTTTTCACCACGCACCATATATAAATTCTGTTTATAGGATTTCCGGAAGCGCATTTTGAAAAGTGTGAACCGTTTCGTGATTGATAATCTGAATACGGATGATCCCTGCCTTCGTCGAGAGATCTTTCGACTTTTGCGACCGCACTGGATGTCGTCGAGTCTTTTAGAAGCCATATGGAGCGGAATCGATGAGAGAATGAATTCGCAGCGTATTTTCACATCATTGAGTATTATGAAGATAGGCGGATTTTGGCCTAACAATGCAATTGCACATATATTTCCTTTTGTTCTTCATGAAGATGCCGAAATCAGGTCAGTGCTCAAAAAGTAAATTTTGCGGACTTGTAAACGGATGGACAAGTTTTGTTAGAAACCACAACACCAAACTAAGAACTTTTTTTTACTGCCAGCGTTTCGAACTAATAGCCCTCAAACTTGAAAAATTAAACTTAGAAATTGTACGAACATTTATTAGACGTGCTTTGTTATGAGGTAAACGTATAACAGTACACGAGTCCCATGATTTACCATATTACATATTCCCTCATCTCTACGTTTATCTCTTTGAGCATGCACCCTTCTAGAAATGCAGTAAACGCTGCTATCCAACTGCTGTCATCGAAAGTAAATGATATTTCGCTCTTTCTTTCACCAAATTAAAAGTAAAAAATATTGCTGTAGTTCAGTGATCACTATTTCCTGTGCGCGGTCCTCCATATGAGACCTCAACTCATTTCACTTTTCATTTTAGGTTTTATGCGTTAGAAATATAGATCTTCGTTTTTAGTATCTGGACGACATATGTTAATGCTAGGTAAACGTGATAATGCGAGAGTGTATATCATGTAATGAAGCTGAACTCGTAGGCATGTTGCAGCCTTCTGAATGTAGGCAATTGCAGCGACATATTTTTTTGCGAATTTTGGAATTTTAAAATTTTCGAAACGATTGCCTGTGAGTTATACAGAACAGTCGATATTGTTAAGTTTGTTTTGTACATTTACCATAACATTTGCAGACAGAAAGCCATCGAAATATTATGGGAGAAGCACTTGGATAACGAGCTCATCAATAAATTAGAAGAGCACCTGTTTGCATCGTTTTACGATCAGAGGAAAATCGAACGAATTGGCGATTTTTGTCGATTGTTGTCAAAATATTGTCCCGTCGGAACGATGTTGAAACGAGTTTTAGCAGAGAATAATTTCCACATTCCTGGTAAGTTTGGTTGATTTTTCGTTTGGAACAGATTACCAAGCTATCGTATAGAAAAGGCTTGATTTTATGTCTATTATTTAGAAAGAATTGTTGGCAACTTTGAGTAACGTCTTTCTAAATTTTTTTAAAAATATAATTCTTCTGAGTGATTCTTCTGAAAAAAAATCTTTTATTTCGTTGCCGACATGACTGTCATACTTGTCTGTTTTCATTTTTCAAGTCGTTTTTTTTTCAAAGTTGGCAATGACTACTAATTTATAGTTTGTTTTGTATTTGTTTATGGAATTGCTGTTTCTTTTTCTTTTAATCTTTCTAGATACGAATAGTCATATGCGAATTGATTTCAGGTGTCTTGAAATGCGTGCAAGCTTTGCTTGATTTAGAACACGAATTATGTAAGCAGTATTCATATTTAATCGACCGTTGTGTGGAATACAACGAAAAAATGATGTGCCTGAGCGGTAGCACAAAGCCAGGAATGTGTTCTTCGCTTGTGGAACTCTCCTCAAGACTCGATCGGCGTTCTGCTAAGCATCTTCTGTTCATCGATGCAGAGTATACGCAAAATCTAAATGAATATTACTATACACTCTGTGTAAGTGATATTGCTTTTTGAATACGAAACGTGTCGTCGAAAAGAGGATCCGTTTCACGCAGATGGCACTATGACCAGCAGCTAGCGCTAATCGGAATATGAAAGAAAATATAGCTTGAACTTCGAGAGGGGGATTATTGAGATAATACTGTTATGTTTGTGAAATTCTGTATTTTTTAATGAGTCATAATTTTCGTTTCTGAATTCAGCATCTCCGTTTCCTTTTTCTCCCCCTCTCCTCTCCCCCCCCCCCTGAAATCTAATTCATCTGTCGTTTTTCATCTGTGAACGACTCTTACTTTCATCGTTTCTAGTTTCTGATTTTTTTAAATGAAAGTAACACGCTGCTTGCTTTGATTTCTCGAACTTATTAGATATTGGCTTTTCAACTTTCTCTAGTGATCATTTTCTTGTGTCTTATGTCATTTGTTTGCTTAGTAATGAAGCACGGTTATTTTTTTTCTTTTCACATTCATTTGGGTGTTCATTTAAATTGAATTGAATTACTTTTTTTTCATGAAAAGCGCATTCGCATTTAAATTCGTAGCTAAGTTGCCAAAAGTAAGAACGTTCCTTTCACGAGCAAACAATTAATTGCGATCAGCCCGGAAGATCGATTAGGAAGAGTCGAGATAGTTGTGTTGAGAGTAACCATCCCTTGGAAGACATGAAGAGCAATGTTAATATATACGTTGTTCATAGGAAGACTATTTGTCGTTCATATTCATATAATAACTTCTGGTTGATCGACAATGAGAGTCATCAGTTAAGCTGCTAGAAAAAAAGTTGTTTGCAGATTTAACTACTTTTTATCCGGCAATCTTCACCATGTTGCTAAGAACGTTTCGAAATGGTGAATGCACAGTTCGCAGTGCTGCTTCGCATTGTTTCGGTATTGTATCATTCAACTGTTTAATCCACTTTCCGTTTATTTTTTGCACGTTTTCTTTTTCAAAGCGAACGATCTAAAATTTATTTCGAGCATTTTACTATCAGCTATTTTTAGAAAATCCCCCATTCGCACGTTCTCAATTTACAATATATACGCAGTGCTTTCGTTAATGAATGATCGGAATTACTTAATTAAATCATGTTAGGTAATTGATGATTTCTGAAAAGGTTTTTATTTTAACGAACTGGTAATTCTGCTTCATTCTCATTGAGATAAAATATTTCCTGTTTTGGCTGAGAGGTTCTTAGGTGCAACCTATAAAGGTCTTGTGCCAAAGGCATAATGATTCTTGAAACGATAACAAGAACGAATGCCAACATATCTCGGGAATACTTTTGTCTACGTTGAACCCGACGTTAAACTGTTCTTTGGCAAGCTTACCCGATGCTACCGTTTTTGAAGCGTTTACGAATGACGTAGTGGGCTGGAGGGAGGAGAGAGAGTTGTTCAGCCTAATATTTTTTAAACACATAGATGTTACTTGCAGCAGTGCTCGTGAACTGTATATTTGACGATGGAAGTTATGGATATCCGCTTTATACATTCCTTACGATGCATTTCGAAATTTGGGATCTCATAAAGAAGGAAATTTTTGAACTGAATATTCATGACGTTTGTTTAGTTCTCATACTTTCGGTTCTCGAGAAACTACATATTGTGAACAGCTCGTTGTATACTAGCGCCCAATTAAAGTAAGTTCAGATCATTACGACTCAGCGGATTGTTTTGGTTTTGAGCGACCAGCAGTGGGGGTTGTGAGGCATTTAACTGAAGAATTTGAAAACTCAAAGTTTTCATTCTATTTTATTTTGTTCATTTTTATTTTACTGTCGAAATGTTTCTTTCAGTCATGCATAGATAAGCTTGAGAAAATTTTGTGTTTTAAAATAGGCTTTTCAGAGGAACTATTGAGTTCTACGTAAAGAGGAGTCATCGCAAGGTTTGGGGCATTTAGTTGTTTAGGGTCGCAATCTGCGTTTTAAATTTTACCAAAGTCACTTGTATCACTTCGTTTGCCCACAAATGATTGAATTTGCTATTTACGATTGGCCAAATTTATTAAGAAGCAACAGTTGTTTTTTTTACAAACAAATATGATTCACGTGATAGCTATATTTTCAGCCCCATGCAGCATCAGTTTCGAGGAGCAGAAAATATAAACAATGCAAGTTTTATTCGAATTACAGTAAGTAGTGTTAAGATACAGTTTCGATTATATGAGTTCTACGTAAAGAGGAGTCATCGCAAGGTTTGGGGCATTTAGTTGTTTAGGGTCGCAGTCTGCATTTTGAATTTTACCAAAGTCACTTGTATCACTTCGTTTGCTCATAAATGATTGAATTTGCTAATAACGATTGGTCAAAATTATTAAGAAGCAACAGTTTTTTTTTTTTTTACAAACAAATATGATTCACGTGATAGCTATATTTTCAGCCCCATGCAGCATCAGTTTCGAGGAGTATTTTTATTTTACTGTCGAAATGTTTATTTCAGTCATGCATAGATAAGATTGAGAAAATTTTGTGTTTTAAAATAGGCTTTTCAGAGGAACTATTGAGTTCTACGTAAAGAGGAGTCATCGCAAGGTTTGGGGCATTTAGTTGTTTAGGGTCGCAATCTGCGTTTTAAATTTTACCAAAGTCACTTGTATCACTTCGTTTGCCCACAAATGATTGAATTTGCTATTTACGATTGGCCAAATTTATTAAGAAGCAACAGTTGTTTTTTTTACAAACAAATATGATTCACGTGATAGCTATATTTTCAGCCCCATGCAGCATCAGTTTCGAGGAGCAGAAAATATAAACAATGCAAGTTTTATTCGAATTACAGTAAGTAGTGTTAAGATACAGTTTCGATTATATTCCAGGATTAGTTATGTTCACTGAATTATTCTCTTTCACGACAGTCACAATAGCGCTTTCCACGCGATTAAGAACTTCACAGGTAAAGAGAGCTAGGAGGAAAATTAAGTTCTTACCGCCGGTCCTTTTTAGTGAATTGTGTCCTTTTTAGTGAATTGTTTTCATTAAATGCTTTCATTGACGTTCAATTGCAGTGATATTGCTCTTGTAAGCGCGCAACTTGTAAAGATTCTTCCATCATCCACAAATATCCGTATCGGACGAACATTGGTGAATTGTCTAGTCAATTTATGCCCAAGACCAATTAATCTTCATGCGAAACTGCGGGCATTCCTTTTGCGTAAAGACATTACAACGAATTTGCGCTATACGGTGAAGTACGCAGTGGATAAAACTGAAGAGTTAGTGAGTTCGACTCCATCAGTAACGTTTTTTTTTAAACGAATTTGGGTTTGAAAATAACGTCTAAAATATAAGGTACTATGACAGCCGAACGTGGTGATAAGTGAGGATAAGGCACTTCGCAACGATGATGTTGTGGTACTGCGATTGGTTGCAGTATATTTCATCTGCATTTATTAAACATTAAATTATGCCTTTCTTTGACGTACCAGTAATTCTCATTGGATATCATCGAATCTGCGGTTACATCAACATCAGAAACGGATATAAAGTATAATTCGAGTAGAACAAGAATTTTTGTTTTCATTGAGCGGAAGGGCTAAATGTTATTTGTGTTCGCTGCAATTAGATGCAGTTGCTTATCTGTGCGGTTTTTGAACGAGTGATTTTTTTTGCGTTAGTCATTGAAGAATTTTTATTGCACTTTTCCTTTTCTTTGAAGTTCTGATGAGGTGAGTTGTTGAGGACAACGTTTTTGTACGACGCTACAAAGTGCTGGTCATCAAGACGCTTAAATTCGCATGATGCAGCAAAAAAGTGTTTTTTTAAGGGAGCAACATCGACGTAACATGCCAAAGTTCGACGGCACACTTGAAGATATATTGAAAATGGGCAACGGTCGTATCATCGCGGAGGCAATGGACGTTACACTTGAAATTGAACAAGGACAAAATGATGCGCAATCAGAGCGACGTCTTTATTCCCTCTTAGAGAAAGTATTCATCGATGCTGTTTCTTCGCACCAACTTAAACGTCTTTGTGCAGCGCATGTGCTTGTGATTGTCGCCCCTTACATCCTTCGTTGTTCATCATCGTTCAGAATCCGGTTTGTTTACCTTCCCATTTTTTTTTTGCCTTTACATATTAGTTTGCGTAGATCCCGCTATAGATTCCGAAAGCTATAGCTTGCAAACATTCTTAGCAGGAGGATGGGAAAGGAGAGGAAAAGCGGACAAATAGAGGAATTTATAACTAGCGTTTATATTTCTTCCAAGCATGTGAATTTTTTATGTAATTCGCGACTAAGCTAACAGAATGTGAGACCAGGGGGATTTTTATTAAAAATAAGTAATGTATAAGTGTTGCGAAAATACGTTTCTAAGAGGCGAAAAACATAGATATCGCATCTTTGAGTTCAAAGTTTATTTGAACCACTGTGTGTCATATGGGAAAATTTTTGTTGCTGGAATATTCGATATGTGTGAACTAGGCTTCGCAAAGTGTTATCTCATCATTTGTTTTAAATTATACCTCTTGCGGAGGTTGAGATTTTTTTGAGTGTGAAGCGTTTCAAATTTTGTCGAAATTGTAAGCGCAATGGAAAATTGCGCGACTGGCAGGCAAGACACGTCGAACGATTGCATCTGACCGAAGATGAAAAATCCAATCTTACCAGCCATTACCGAAGTTAGCGAAATCAAGCTTATTAAAAGATGGAAAGATTTGTTGTAAGCGGCCAACGGAATGGCAGTCATGTCGATTGTTGGAATCTAAACGAATAAATGTTATCGTTATTACTTGAATGTGCGATCGACATCTTGCAGTTACTTTTGTTATGCATGTGCTCTTCTTATGGACGAACTCGAAGGGGTGCGTTGCGTCACATCACGTCTTTGTATTACTTGGTTACAGCCACATTCAAAACTCTCTTCAATCTCGTCTATTGTCGCCATTCAAGTATGCTTTGAAAGTAGAGTAACTTACTTTTTATAAGTGTGAAATCGTGCGTGCGCTTTATTTTCTTCCAAAAAATTTTTGATCTCTTGAGAGGTTAGTTAGGTTAGTTATCGTGCAAATAATGATCCGTTGTTAAAATTCTCGCTATTGGTTTCCAGTTTTCAACTAATTTATTCCTGTAAAATTCCATTTTCAGTTTTTATGAAGCGAGAGAAAATTTCTTTAACTTCAAGAAGTTTCTGTGTGATTCCAGGAATAAGGGATGACGTTTGGTGAGCTCACTAAATGTTAGAGTTCCCTTTCACTTTCTTCTCAAAGAAAATAGCTCTCAAAAAATAACTGAAGGATAAAGGTGCGTAATCCGTCGTAGCTCCTTTTATCGAATAGCTGTATTGTGTTATGTATAAAGCGTATAGTTTTAATTATTATTCATCCTCCCCCTCCTCCCTCCTCCTCCCCCCTCCTCTCTCCCCTCCCCGTTGTTATCGCACCCGCATTAGCACCAGTAAAAGTTGCGGAACTAAGGCAATGGATTATTTTCGGAAAATCACAACTAAAAAATTTATGGCTGCTCTTATTCTGCAGCAGTATTATTTCCTTCCATAAATGTGTATTAAATGCTTTCCTAGCCAATGTTCTTGGTAAACGAAAACTTATTTCAGAGGCTAATTGAAGGAATTTGTAAGGAGGAGCCAGCCGATGGTTTGCTTATCGCGTGGCGTGAATGGGCTGCCGAGACGCGCGCGAAGAGGTGTAAATACAACCGATACTTTGAGGATTTATTTGTGGAAAATTGTTTGGCCGCTGCTTGTCAGAAATTTCCGAATTGATATTGCGCAGCTCTCTGAGAATTTGGTGATTTAACCAGGTTACCGTTGGTTATAAGCTTAGCGCCTTACGGATTCTACCGTTTAACCTTGACGACACCCGTTTTCCAGTCTTTTTTTAGGGAGTTTGCATAACCCACATGCTTGGGGTTTTATTCGGGACACTACGGTGATTTATTGTTTCCAAGCGAGCGTTCTCATTGGCTATGGTACGATTTTCGACCGAACGAATGAATGGGAGGTAGCCATCGGGGATATGCTTATCCTTATACTTTTGCCGATCTGGTTTCAAAATTCATAATAAACAATTTTCCAGGTCTGAAATATTTCCCATAAGTCACCGAAATCACCCAGAACCGTACCTGTCGTAGCGCAAATGCTCTTCACTGGAGTGATCGAAGCTTCGGCGACAGTATTAGCGAGGGTGTATTTGAGAACTTCAGGACAGTCCGAGTTACATGGGTCTATATTTCCATGCAAGAATCTCCAGAATTTCTTATACGGTCAGCGGCCAGTCTTCTTCGAGTTGGAAAAAAAAAAAAGACTGTGCTACGCGTACACTTTTATCGCCGTATCCGGGTATACGAGCAGCGCAGTTTCGGACAGCTGTTTGTGCAGATTTCTGAGACTTCGAAAGGACTTCAGTTCATCCGCTTGGAGGAAGTGATGTGGAATTGTGTAATGATCCCAGACGTCTTTTTTGCCTAAAATAGGTTTGTCAAGAAATTTGAGACTTCGGACGTGCACGAGAAATTCGAAGTCCCAGACATCTGGATAAAGATCGCATACTTTATCAACTTGTCGATGCGATTGCATACTTTATCAACTGGGTCGCAGAAAAACGAATCTAAGCAAGCGGTCGAGTCGAATGAAATTCAAATATTCACCTTTCGTGAATGCCGTTTGGAATCGGCAGGTTTGGTGAATGGGTCCCAACATCTTGCCAATCTCCTGGTCACCTTGGTATACACTTCTGTTTAATCAGTAATAAATAACTACTTGAGTATTAATTTTAATAAGGAAGTCAACCGATAAGCGAACGCATTCGGCGCTTTGAAGCGTAGTAGCAAAGTTGCTCAACCTCTTTTGCACGATTGGTCAGTGATCTGTTAATGAAATTTAAAAAATGAACAACATGACATCCACTTCATGCGCACATTTCTTCTACTTGTAATCAACATATGCTCATATGCTTCTCCACAGAGTGACACAACAATTTCACAATTCACTGTACCAAAACCCTCAATAATTGCACAGCTTTTGTAACCGATCTCGAAACTAATCAACCATTAATTTATAAAGGGAAATCCGCCGCAGTATGTCGTCAACCCAGTCGTGAAGAATTACTTGATGAGGCTTAACGCGGGATGTGCCATCATATCAGACGCTCCAATACACCAGCCTCTTATCGATAAACAAATTGGCTTTTCGTCTATAAGTGAACGCTGTCGATGAGATGCGAAACCGACCACAAAAACTGATCGCCATTTTAGGCGCAAATAACAGCTCCAATAAATGAAATAAACAACAAAGAGAAAACAACTAGATTTCCACAGAAAAAAAAAGGAGGAGAAACATCTGAAAAACTAAAATATGAGAAATGTGAATGAACATAACGCCATCAATAAACATGACCAACAAAAAAATTCCACATTAAATATATGCAGTTCTCCGCTTAGATATTTCAATTTTGCTTTCCGCTTGCTTAACGTAATTCTAAGTAAAAACATCGAATAAAAAATAAGTCTAAACAACTCCTGGCTAATGCACAACTGGAGACAAACTTTGTAAGCAGTATTGCTATTTTATCTTCGAAATCAACTAGAATTTTCTAATCAATGGTTTCTGAAACAAAACCTAAACTCCGAGGAAAGCCAATCGATCAGTACGAACACAACGTTTGATAATTCCAAAGGTAAATTGGCAATATGAGTCGCCATGTATTTGAAAGCCATAAATATTCCGGCTAGTAATTCTAAAATCTACATGCCTTAAAGAAGACAAAAAAGAAATCCAAAGGATAAATTAAATGGCGAAATCATGACATAGTAGCGTGTCCAACATCAGCATACATCCACTGTAACATATGAAACTCAACAACAACACAAACCCGATCTTGTCACTATTAAAGCGAACAAAATAATGAACAAATAATGAATTGTCTTCAAAACGGAAAGGAATATACACTGCACAGACTCAAATGAAATACAAAAATATTTAAAAAATTATTCACATGCGCTTTATGATTCTCCAAAACAATTGATTACCCACAAACAACGATAACAAATGTTGTTCATCAAATTACTTCTCACACATTTCACATTGCAATCTAGAGATCCATACAGAAACAAAAACAAACAAACTTGGTAGGTTACGCGAGCAAAAAAAAAAAACGAAGCATAAGGAAAGATGAGATGAAAGTGACGACACCTATACAGTGCGACTTAAATCATTCACAGTGAAGTAGCTAACGCAAAAAAAAAGACTAGGGTGGGAAGTTCGACAAACTAAGTTATTCATCTAGCTCAATGCAAAAGCTACCTATTCATCCATCTAATCTACTTCTTCATTTCTGTTTCAGTAATTGTCTCCCGTCCCCGTCCAAAAAAAAGACTAGGGTGGGAAGTTCGACAAACTAAGTGTTTGCATTGAGCTACCTATTCATCCATCTAATCTACTTCTTCATTTCTGTTTCAGTAATTGTCTCCCGTCCCCGTCAAAAAAATTTTTTTGCTCCTTCCTCATCAATTTCTGAAATCAGATAATCTAACAGCGAAATTCATGCTTATAACTCAAAAAATGAACCGTAATAAAGCGGACCACTTATATAAGGGAAATGAGATCAACAAAGAACACCCAAAACGAAAATCACATTTGTAATTACAACTGAGAGCAAATCCACAAGCACATACTACCTCTAAACGTTGAAAAAATCCAAATGCACAGGCGCTGCTCCATGATGGTTACAATGTGGGAGCACTCGCAAATTATGGATTGCAGAAGTGGAGGGGTGAGGATGAAGAGGAGCGTTAAGGTTAGAAACCTTCCATACTTCCCTCTCCGTTCGGTGCCTTGGTGGATTTAACAATCCGACGCCTTATCAAAAGTTGTTCCGTAATGATGAGCGTCATCCCCACGTCCACTTCGAAAGAGACAAAACGAAGTGAAAAAAATAACCAAACAAGACGTCGAGCTATACAAGGCTTAAAGATGAGGCAGACATGCGAAGACAAGGAAGCATGGAGTCAATTAAGTTTAGCATTGATGTCGGTCGAGTCACCATCCGACAGACCGAGCATACTGAGATCGATAATTGCCTTCTCGAGACCTGACATGATGTCATAACCACCACCAACTGAATCTTCGTTCGCGTCACTGGACAATGTCCCGCTTGCAGCACATTCGCTAGCAACTGTTTGAGCTGTAAGTGACCATCCGTACCCTCTCTCAAGGACCGGCTTCCAATTCCAGACAGCGAAAATTGGCAGTAGATTTACGGCAGCCGACGGCCACTAAGGGGATGATGGTGATCATTCTGTGGCAGAAATCGGCTGCGGATATGACGGTGAAGTGTTGGAAATGGAGGGAAGGAGAGTGAAATTTATTGTTACGATATGGGGCAAGCGTCAGATGCAAAGTGTCCGAACGTGGTAAAAACAACTATTCGTAAAAGTAAGAGTGATCAGATTTCAAAGTTCTGCTGCTTTAGGCAAAGAACCACATCACGAGTTTAAACTGCCACTCTAAATAAACTTCTTGCTCGAACCTTCTTTCGGATGTGCTAAACTTTGCAAACCCCATCTGTAAGATGCTCGCTCGAAAATAAGCCCCCATTAAAAGGAATAGTCGTTTTCGGTGTACCCGGCCCTCCAATGTACGCCTTTTACCAAGGCACGGAAACTTATGATCTCTCGTCCCTCTACCCACCACCTACCCCTCTCCTCGCTAGCCCTCCTCGAAATTGTTTTTTCTTCTCAGAATTTGTGATACTTACGATGACAAACCAACAATTTTTTTTCTTTTAAATTTAATAGCTGGTTGCACAAACAACTTCATACAGCTTTCGAAAATTCCCGTACTCCCATCTTCAGTTTATAAAGTATGAGTTAATCAAGGACCCTTTCTGGGTTCAACTAACTCTGAGCGACTGGAAACTGGGATAGGGCCCTTCGGTAAAGCCCATCAAAATTCCTTTTCGGAATCAAAAACCATGGATCTCATCGTTACGGCAACACCGCTCACTCCCTTCTCGTTTACATTCTTTTAACATATAATTTTATTTTTAACAAAAGAATACCACGCGGTCACCATCAATTAGACAAACTCGGTACCACTTACTAATGCAATAATGGTACTTAATGGTTTCGCAAAACAAATATGGCGCTAAATAACTTATATAAGGAGAAATTTGACTTAATAAAATGATTCTCAAATATACGTTATCTTTGCTGGAATTGCTCTACTTCTAATCCTCCCATCTCCCCTGCCAATCTAATCTACTTCTTCATTTCTGTTTCAGTAATTGTCTCCCGTCCCCGTCAAAAAAATTTTTTTGCTCCTTCCTCATCAATTTCTGAAATCAGATAATCTAACAGCGAAATTCATGCTTATAACTCAAAAAATGAACCGTAATAAAGCGGACCACTTATATAAGGGAAATGAGATCAACAAAGAACACCCAAAACGAAAATCACATTTGTAATTACAACTGAGAGCAAATCCACAAGCACATACTACCTCTAAACGTTGAAAAAATCCAAATGCACAGGCGCTGCTCCATGATGGTTACAATGTGGGAGCACTCGCAAATTATGGATTGCAGAAGTGGAGGGGTGAGGATGAAGAGGAGCGTTAAGGTTAGAAACCTTCCATACTTCCCTCTCCGTTCGGTGCCTTGGTGGATTTAACAATCCGACGCCTTATCAAAAGTTGTTCCGTAATGATGAGCGTCATCCCCACGTCCACTTCGAAAGAGACAAAACGAAGTGAAAAAAATAACCAAACAAGACGTCGAGCTATACAAGGCTTAAAGATGAGGCAGACATGCGAAGACAAGGAAGCATGGAGTCAATTAAGTTTAGCATTGATGTCGGTCGAGTCACCATCCGACAGACCGAGCATACTGAGATCGATAATTGCCTTCTCGAGACCTGACATGATGTCATAACCACCACCAACTGAATCTTCGTTCGCGTCACTGGACAATGTCCCGCTTGCAGCACATTCGCTAGCAACTGTTTGAGCTGTAAGTGACCATCCGTAATGCTGTGGCACATTCGCCTATAAAGGAAGAAGACAAAAGAGAAGAGGCTGGGATCACGGTTTTCGAAGAGCCGTCGCACCCGGTTTCTGGCACCATCGAAGCATCCGGGTGTCGAACAGGACTGACATAACCTCTCTCTCTCCCTTTGCATCTGCAGGTGTTTGGAGTGTCCGTAGCCCACTTTTCCGCTATAATACCTTCCTTTCATCACGATTTCGTGGTCCCAAGTGTTCCCATTTCACAGATGGGGGAGGGGATGACAGGAAAAGATTACTGTCGAATGGCGCAATCGATGCTCCCTCTCTTGTGTCTCCATGCAAAAAAAAAAAAAACCGATATGCCATCGAAAAATTGTGGCCATCACAGAACGCGTGAACGCAATTTTTCTTTCCGGACTACCTCTAACCCAATTACAGCCAATATAAGTTCGGCTAAACGTAAAGACAATTATTCTCAAGCGAAAACGCTTCATCTAACTCAAGAGACAAAAGTTAGCGTTAACCAGGTAAGACTGATATTCTAAATGCGCTTTCAAAGCAAAAAGTTGTTGCTTCAAGGAAATTGCTCGCCATACTCTTGATGTGAAAAAGTTTTCAATAAAACTGCCATTTTTTGAAAGATCGGAATTCGTTAGATCAGAAGATTAAAAGATTAAAGATTAAAAAATTAAAACATTTAAAAAAATTAAAATTGCTTTTCCGAATTAATACACAACAACTTCTACTCTGAAAGCATTTAAGTGATGCTTACCGGAATCAACTACAGTTGACCATGGAATTGTGGATGATGTCTGAGTGGTCCACGATTGACTAGGCATTTTCTGCAGTAAACCTTTCAGAATTCCTTGTACTGTCGTCATAAACTGAAATATGCGATTCATCATTGATTTCGCAATTATCAGAGAGCGTAACTGATAAGTGAACATTTTAGTAAAATGAAAAATTTTAGCTTTTTAACTCTCATTTAACGTTAAAAAATTTGAAAAAAAAAAACAACCGATCACTTAAAAATGCTCTTGCAAAGCAAATTTTTGCCACCCTAAGGTGTCAACGGGTTCTCATTTACTCCATCCACTGATGCAATCCCTATGAAAATGAACAAACAGTTATTTATTTAAATGTCATCGCAAACAATGCACAACCGAAAATGAAGCAAACGTGATAACAAACAGAAAACAAACAAAGCGCAAAGAATTAGATGTATGCTAGGCCCATGAAAAATTTCGTAACTGCATTTTAGAGATTATAAAACTGTAGGACGATATAGTAACACATAGGCACACAACCATGTAGGAATGACGTAATCGGAAAATGGCTTTACCTTAAAAAAAAAAAGTAAATTTAAAAAATTCGATCTCAAGCATGCACCATAAAGAGACTAAATAGAAGGTCTTACCCGTAGAAGTTCTTCTTTTTGATCGAATCCCAACCCATAAACGGGGCCACAATTGCCGCTTGTGAAGTAAAGAAAATTTTTACTACTTCGGACCATTGTTAGAGAATGCGATAATATAAATTTGTTAATCAGCATCTGCAAATTCAAAATCATCACTCCTTTTCAACAATGTGGTTGAAAGGCCTCACTCAACAATACGACTGGGTAGAGCCATCTTCATCCAATTCCTCAAGCTTATCGAGTTTTCCTTCCGAAGGAAGTTGAACTGAAACATGAAAAAAGGGGAGTAAGAAGGAAGGTTTAGCCGGGAAGCAGATATGAATAATTTCTACCTTTCGGCACCATGAGAATATTTTTTTGCGAATTTTGAGGAAGTACCCACTTTTTCCTGATTAAAGGGAACGTTCGTATTTAGAATTAGCAGAACTCATGAAATCGAATGGCGCAATCGATGCTCCCTCTCTTGTGTCTCCCATGCAAAAAAAAAGAGTACGCAGAGCAAATAAGAGGCGCTGACCGTAATATTATCCATCAAGGCAAAAGAGCAGGTAATCTCAACATCCCCTCCTCCTACCCCCACCCTTCCCCTCATTCCGTACAACTCGAATTATCTACGGAATATCTTCCACGCAGTAGTTATTCAAAATTACCTAATCAATTCGCGTAACACTCGTGGTTTTCAACGATGGTAACACTACACTTTCGCTCTCGGCAATTTTCGCTCGTCAACTTTAGAAAAGTCCACACTGTAATCACATGGACCTTCGGGTTTTCTTCGTTTGAAACCGCGTTCAGGATCCCTCACCCTCTAATGATCGCATATGGTTGACTGTGATTCTATTTTACCCCGACCCATATCATTATCAGTCTGACGTAACATGGAACCACGAAATACTTAATAAAAGACCAATTGAGCATTTCATGATGCCACTATAGCGAGAAACTATTCATGCTTTTTTACCGCCATTTTACGAAACAGCAAGCATAGCAAAAATAAATTTGGGACTGAAAATTCAAATGTAAAAATTTGGTATTTACAACGTTTTATGCCATAGTTAGACACCGATATAATAACATCATTGTTCCCATTAGGGGCTAAGCAGCCAGGCAACTTCATTACGAAAACAGAAGCGAATAAAAGCGAAAAGTAACCAGCTGATTGCGAAACAGATCGAGGGGTACCAATTGGATTCAGAAAACGTTTCACGGGAGTGCTCACTGCAGCGAACATCGATGACGATTCATCGGTCGTATTCGAAGAGCGCTTCGTATTAGAATTCAGCAGAACTCATGAATTATAAATCACCGAATTTCATGACGTCGTTACGTAAGAATGACTGAGGAGCAGTTAGTTATGAGACAACGTGATGAGAATGTTTCGAATACGTTTCCCATATTTGCTTACTTCTCTTCGTTTTGCTAAAAGAAAATGAGAAAAAAAATCAAAGTGAAAAAGAAAAAATTGTAACATCAATGCAAATGGAAATCGGAAATGGCAAACACAAGTTTCACAATTGGAGACTTCTAAACTTATCACATGAATGAATACACTTATCAATGATAATTACTAAAAGAAACGGTCACAACCTCGATTCGAGAAAATAAAGACAAAGTTTAAATCTCTCGCACTTATGCGCTTCTCATTTCAAATTTTTCCATTCCGTACAACTCGAATTATCTACGGAATATCTTCCACGCAGTAGTTATTCAAAATTACCTAATCAATTCGCGTAACACTCGTGGTTTTCAACGATGGTAACACTACACTTTCGCTCTCGGCAATTTTCGCTCGTCAACTTTAGAAAAGTCCACACTGTAATCACATGGACCTTCGGGTTTTCTTCGTTTGAAACCGCGTTCAGGATCCCTCACCCTCTAATGATCGCATATGGTTGACTGTGATTCTATTTTACCCCGACCCATATCATTATCAGTCTGACGTAACATGGAACCACGAAATACTTAATAAAAGACCAATTGAGCATTTCATGATGCCACTATAGCGAGAAACTATTCATGCTTTTTTACCGCCATTTTACGAAACAGCAAGCATAGCAAAAATAAATTTGGGACTGAAAATTCAAATGTAAAAATTTGGTATTTACAACGTTTTATGCCATAGTTAGACACCGATATAATAACATCATTGTTCCCATTAGGGGCTAAGCAGCCAGGCAACTTCATTACGAAAACAGAAGCGAATAAAAGCGAAAAGTAACCAGCTGATTGCGAAACAGATCGAGGGGTACCAATTGGATTCAGAAAACGTTTCACGGGAGTGCTCACTGCAGCGAACATCGATGACGATTCATCGGTCGTATTCGAAGAGCGCCAAGAAACGCCATCTTCAACCGCGTTTTGTCTTACTGATGCTTGATAGAATTCATCTGGTGTACCCACCACCTACAAGAAAAGAATATTTGCACAATGGTCACACCACTGACGTACACCGCCGAAACAAATGACAGAGGAGGTTTCTTTTAGAGCAGAGAGCTGAACTCCAGAATTCCTTTGCCTTTTCCCCCCTCCCCTTGCTTCTTACCCTTCCAGAAAAAAGAAACGGACTCCGCGAGTAGGGAGCCAGAAGAAACGTAAATTTCCGCGTTGGTGAGTATGTGATCCAGAAACAGGAATTATGGTTGTAATACAAAAGACATTGAAATTCTTAGATTCTGAGAGCTTTCAAGGCGCAACTAAATAACCATACCATTTCCCGATGTTCGATTCGATTCGACTTTACCTGAACACTGGGGCGATTCACAATCGCATTTGTCTCTTTCCCATCGATTCATTCTCTTTTGTTCACGAATTTTCTCTTTCCAAATTACCCCTTCAAAAATATTCCGAAGGTGCGCTACAATTTGGCTCATGACTTGCGACTGGCATTCCCCAATTTGGAGGAAATGGCTGGGAAGGGGAGCTGGATGTGACAAGTTCACATAAAATGTAAACAAAAGAACGGTACGGGTAGGGTCGGGTGAATATACTATTTGATACAACGGATAAACAAACATTACATACAATCAATCTAGATGAAAATTCAACACGAAATGTCACAAAAAAACATACATTGACTCCATCGGTGGAAAGAAGTTTAAAGGTGTCGTCGTTATGGTCAAAGTAAATATGAACAAAAACGCTCTCATTACTCGACAATTCACGCCATACACCCCCATCTTCCAAATAAACGCGGACCAACACCGATGTTATCAGCTCATAACTGCAACAAACAACGAGTATTCCTCATCCACTAATAGCTTTAGGAGATACGGAGGATGGGGATGGGGAAAATGGAAAGGAAAATCTTGGCGGCTTAACGTTCCCATAAGGGAAACTGCAAAAATGATTCAACTTTGCATGTGTTCCACATTCCCTTAGCTGACAGACCAACAGTTTTCTTTTTCGTTTCGCAACAAGATTCACTTACATTTGATGCTGAAGGCAGCTATCAACGAAGAAACACATAAAAACAAAATGCAAGTCTGGATAAATACATTACAAAAAAAGGAAAGAGGTCGTGTATCAGAATCACTCTGTCTTTCTCGAACTATAGTAGAGCTGCGCTCTATAAACGTAACAACCAAATATCTCGATTTGTCGTCACAACAAATCTTTTCTCTCTAAAAATTCTCTCGCAAATAATGAAATTCAACCCGAACGACGCATGAATGACCCACAGTACAACAGCCAACAATCGCGCGACAAAAATAAAAAAAGAAGCCAGCCAGATAAACACTTAGATAATGTCTTCAATATTCGTTTCATAACGAAATATAAAATCATTGAAATTCAAATTATCAACCAAAAATGAAACTGTAAAATAATTTAAAAAAAACAAAAATATAAAAAAATCACTTTGTCTCTAATGAAATGGAACTTTCTGAGAGCTTTAGGCAGAACATGACAGTTAACCAGAAGAATCTGGTTTGTCCTCCCCTTGACAATTGTATGCGAAAGAAAAACTTAGTACAGCTTTTGGACCGCAACAACATTTTCCTATCCATCCACCTTGTCCCTTCTTGATTTTGACAGCCTTGCTACTCTCACCATAAATCTAATCGTGACCATGAGCACAACGATGAGGCAACCACGATAGAACAATACGGCCAACTGACAAAACAAAAAATAATGTTAAGCTCAATCCGCTATGCTGTACCCATATCGATTAGAGTCAGTTTTTTATCCCGAAAAAAAAATTCAACTTTGCATGTGTTCCACATTCCCTTAGCTGACAGACCAACAGTTTTCTTTTTCGTTTCGCAACAAGATTCACTTACATTTGATGCTGAAGGCAGCTATCAACGAAGAAACACATAAAAACAAAATGCAAGTCTGGATAAATACATTACAAAAAAGTTACCGACTGGAATTGAGCCCAACGGTCGATGCACGACATTCGTCGCTCATATTTTTTCACTCCGATGCCACAATACGAGCCTTAAAATAACAAGCATGGCGATCGCCTAATGATCGTAGAAAAGGGAATAAAAATCCAGGAAAAGCTTCCGATTTGCACAAATATTCAGCTTTGCAATTCGCAAAAATAGATGTGCTGTAATCAAGACCATACGAACTGAGACTACATGGGACGATATTTTTGAAAAACGCAAAATGAAACTGCATAAGAGGATTTCAGAAGTGACCAGACGTGTCAGAGCAAAGAAATCGGAACAAAAAATGCACATCGAAAAGAACAGTGAGCTATGGGAACAGGTCAAAAAAGACTTCAACAATAAGCACTCAGCGGAGCTGACAAGGTTCTTAGATTCTTTGCGCACGATGGGTAGCTAGTTGATAAGCGCTGATGCATCTGAACTGATTACTACGAATTTATGGCACACTTTCAGAGCTTACAACTCAGCCGTTAATAAAAATACAACTATTCGATACAAGCTGCAGCAACAGCCATCCACGTGCCTCACGATTTCCCCCTCCCCCGCCCCTCCCCCACATCTCTCAGATTTCCTGGCGATTTTTTCAAACTTCACGCCATTAAAAAAAACAAAAATATAAAAAAATCACTTTGTCTCTAATGAAATGGAACTTTCTGAGAGCTTTAGGCAGAACATGACAGTTAACCAGAAGAATCTGGTTTGTCCTCCCCTTGACAATTGTATGCGAAAGAAAAACTTAGTACAGCTTTTGGACCGCAACAACATTTTCCTATCCATCCACCTTGTCCCTTCTTGATTTTGACAGCCTTGCTACTCTCACCATAAATCTAATCGTGACCATGAGCACAACGATGAGGCAACCACGATAGAACAATACGGCCAACTGACAAAACAAAAAATAATGTTAAGCTCAATCCGCTATGCTGTACCCATATCGATTAGAGTCAGTTTTTTATCCCGAAAAAAAAGGAAAACTTTAATGGGGAAAAGCGGTCGATCAGAAAATAAGAAATAATATAAAATTACCGATGAACGTCCACCCGAATAAAAGCCATCGTCTGTGCTATTCGATCCACGAGGTATCTCCATCATACGATGATCCCGCATCGTTGTGCCAGTTCCGCTTTGAATTTCCGAACGAATAGGTGAATTGATCACATTTTTGCACCTCTCATCAGAAATGCTCTGTACATTCACGCCAAAAAATCCCCTAAATGGATTGTACGGACTTTTTCACCCTATATCCGGATCTCATGAGAAACGTAGAGGAGACGGTGATTGTTGCGCAGGCTCGTGCGCATAGCGAATGGGCTGACATCAAACCGCAGACGTGGATTTCTGGATAATAATCATAGCGTGCATTTGCCTTTCTCATATTAAACACAGGAAGTACGTCTGTTAGATGACTGAGGTCAATTAGCGTGCAAGACTGACACAAATCTGAAAGCCGTACTGACATCGATGCTCGTGACAAAAAACCTATAATTCCCCGGCACTGTGAATCTGAACCTCGCTGCAGCGCTATTGTGGCAGCGTTCTACCGTCGTCTAGCGATGCAACGGTGGTTGGACGTATGTACCCATCGTTGCCCAGCAGCGCACGCTTGCTTNTAAGGAATTGCTTGTTGTGGGTAAGAGTGAAATGGCTGAAAGGACATTCATATTAGCACTCTAACAGATAAGAGTGCTGATTTTTAATTGTGGCAGGAAGCATCTGCACTACTCACTTTTTTATTCCGTACAGCAATTTCTGTGCACTAATTCCCAAAGCTGTTTTGACTTGACTAAGTTATGATCGAAAAGCTTGATAAGCCATACGTCAGTCACATGTAGATCACTTCGTAAATGAGTTATGTTCCTCGCTAACGTCTACTTCAACAGTCATACATACATAGGTCATCAATGAACGGTGAAAAGATGCTAGTGAATTATAGGTCGTACATGTATGAGTAAGTTATAAATTATGGAAATGAACATGACTGAACATGTTGTAGTAGAAGTGAATCATGCGGATGGATAGTTGATGACTCGCTTAGTGCCACGTTTCGCATTTTTTTCACCTCTAAATAGCATTAGAATGCTCTATCTCTTGTTTGATGGTGGTTGATCTCATGTGTGTAACTGCCAAAGCATGTATCATTCCAGATCCCTTTGCACGCATTCCAACTTGTTCGGTTGCGTTTTTCTCCTATAGTGCACTCGTTGTCATGCAAACAGCATTAACTTTTGAGAAACACATCGCACAATTACTCAGCCTTGTTTCCAAAACCGTTCATTAGTGGCAAACATGGATGGGAGGGAAGCAGTAAGTTCGAAAGAGGAAGTGAATTAAATTACGTATGTTGTAAACGTTGAATGAAGCTCGATGATTACCATAGCTGATTGATTGCCTTCGAAATTTTGCTTCCTCTTGGGATCTCCATCACCATCATTTTTGCTTCTTGATCTCGAACGCATCCAGCCACGGAATTCATTGATGTAGTTATTTGCTGAGGGCGTAAGAGATAATGTCCTTAAAATTAGAAACTTAAACTTCTGTATAAATGCCCCATTGTATAAAATAAACAGAAAAAAAAACTCGTTGACTCGTTTATATGGGGTTGCTATCATTTGCTTGTAAACTAAACAATAAAACACGAGGCCATACTTCAGCAGGGTGCAAACACTTGGATCACTCTGACAGCACCGATCTTGAGTCGTCCTAATAAATAAGTAGACAAATTAATATATTATTCGCCTAGTAGAAGCGCCACAAGTAAACAGAATAATCCATACATATCAAACGAACAAACAACACGCTTCCATGCGATAATGACAAACCGTTGCCGCCTGAAAAAGAAAGAACAGGAAAAATAGGAAAAAAAGAGCTAAGTGAGCCTCAAAACACTCAAAAAAAAGGCGACGAGGAGCCATCACGCCGTTGTGACACACGATCTACTGGTTTGCTAGTGTTGTCTATTTACGGGAGCTGCAATTAGCACTTGTTCATCAATCATTTATGACTCACAAATTACCCGTTGGTGGATGTTGCTTACGACTAACACTTATTTATCAGTGTAGCATGACCTCAAGTTACCCATTTATGGATTCTGATTACAGTTACTACTAATTTTTATCACGACGACTCGTAAACTATCGTTTCTGGATGGTAGTAACAAGTATTGGGCGTAAATTGCCAACTTATGACTCATGAATCAGTCATCCACAAATAACATTCGCTGCCAGGCTTACTGATTCGAGATTATTTATTCGGTTATTTCATGAATTCAGAGGGATGCAAAGGCAGCTGTAATTTCATCGATTCCCGTGTCGTTGCAGCTGACAACCATGCCCACGCATGATTGTTTTGACCAGCGCTGGAACGCGTGGTGGTCAGCCTGCTGGCGATCCGTCGGGTAAGCGGCCAGGAATCGAACCCACGTCTTCCCGTATACGAAGCAGGGGCTCTACCACTTAGCTACTACCCTCCCTATTTCATGAATAGTAAGATGAAATCAGTAAGATCTTAACCTGACAACAGAACACATTAAAAGGAACGAGAGATAAAAACAATAAAAGTCGATACAAGCATCATTTACATGTTATAAAAATTTATAGAACATGGTCGCGGAGAGTGCTCTAACTTATATAATCTCCATTTAATTCCACAAAGTCATTGATGTTCGGTACCACGAAAATGCCAAATGTGGTGATGGCCGATTTGGTATGAATAAACAGTTTTTTTGCGATCTTTCCATCTGCATGTTTTGACTGTTTCACTCGAAAGATTTGCTCAGATTAATAAATTTTTCAACTTTGTAGTACACTTTGAAAATATGTGAATAAGTTCTTTGTATGTGAAGCTCGATAGCGAACCGTCTATGCTCACGAGGAGGTGCTCGAAGGTGATGACTATCCGTTTAACGCGCAGCCTTTGTGATGTTGTCTATGCCCATAGACCTGGATGCTTATTCTAATTCGTTTTTTTTAACTTCATTTAGCTTTGCCGCTTGATACTAACCGTCTTTTCAGCCCCACTGATTAGTACGTAATATAAGCGTTTTAATCGGTCACATGCAACCGTTGTTTATAAAAAGTGGACGAGTGAATCAGTGAATCACTCGCGAATTATAGGTGTTCTTTTTGAAGGATAACCGGCGAACGTTAAATTTTAGGTTCTTTTAGTGTTCGCAGGTTATAAAAGTGCTTTTTTTTCTGAGCCAAAAATAGTGGCGTGAAAATTTTTGGTTGATAAATAACATATAATCATCATTCTTTTTAATTTTGTGATCGATCTCTGAGCTGAAGTACAATCGCTCATTGTTGAGCGTTTAACAATAAGACGAGGATAGCCGTCGTTATTTCACTGATTTCGCCCTATTGATGTTTCACACTACACGAACTCGCCTACTGTAACTTCAAACAGTCGAACATTTCTTTTTTAGCAGATAATGCATCGTATTTGTCGCATATGTATCGCAGAATCAATGCATTCAGTACATTTGTGAAAGGACAGCTTCTTACTAAAAAGAACACCAGAATGGCGGACCT
>JPKZ01002328.1:228378-245167 GCA_000803305.1 Toxocara canis
GATGAGGTTCATGCTTTAGACCGTGATTTACTGTATACAGTGCTACCAGCGGAGTTTCGTTTGTTGCAATGGAAAATAAGCGCTTTTCAGACTCTGAAAGGGTACATCAAAAATGTGCTGTTAGCAACCGAACCGATTGCGTCGGTAAGGCGTTGGAAAGCGGGCGGGCAGTTTGCATGTGTTTTCACTATCGCTCCTTCCCCGTTTGGCTAGGCTGTTGTGGGAAAACAAATTTTTAGAAAAAGACTAGTATGAACGGTCGGATCGGATAACATTTCACTTCTCATCATTTGCGTGGACTTTGTGAAAGCATGTATCCTGGGTACCGTTGTCGAAGTGAATATCATATTTGCCTGGTGGGTCGCATTCGAACTTGCGGAAATAGTAGAACTAGTTGCAACTGCACGAGATTGTCGAATTTGCATCGTCAGAAGGGGCAATTTAAGCCTTGACATCATTCGTCGCGATGTTTTTGTGTTGAGCTCATTATAATGTCATTAGGTGTCGAGAGGTCGCTCGATTGGTCAGAATTCATTATTGTTCCAAAGGTTTTCGTCGACAATAGTCTAGACTTTAGAAAAGGATCATCACAGGTTTCATAACGCTCGAGAATGCTGTTATTTGTGACATCCTGGAAAGCATATGTGAGAATGCGTCTTCCATCAATAGCTACTACTCGCACAATGGATGTGGCATTTTTGGATCTTTGCTATATGCCGACATCAGCGGGTGCGAACCAATATGTAAAGAGCATATAAAAAAAGCAGAAGCTCATTGAAACATATTCTCCCAATTGCTACTCATTCCGCAAGTGTTCGCAATATTTGCTAACGCAAATGTTTCAACGACTTTTGTCTTCTCCTTTCATTTTTTTAGCTTAAACATCTCGATTTTTTGGAGTAGAGAAATAGCTTTGAAAAAAAACAAGTTCTCGTCATACTGTTAAACCTCTCTTCGTCACATACTTTAGAAGCACTCTATATCTTGTTTTATTCAAAAAAATATTGTTTCGGTACTAGTACCTCTTGTGGTGCTGCGAGAAGTTATACGTGTAATTGGCAAACCACGCCCAATCATCATTAGCCTTAGCCAACTTTTGAAGAACCAAGCTCAACGCCGACGGCGTACCTCCGCAATTGTTGCTCTTGCGATCGTGATTGTTTCGTACGTTGAATATGGCCCACTTTTCAGTAATTTAGCTGAAATGCCGAGTATACTTAAATAAAGGTTATTACCATCGGTTTTGATGCCCGTTTTGTGCGAATCTTTAAAGTACCAAAAAAAGCACCAGTATGGGTCAATCGAGTTGCGAAGCTCACATGGATCACTTCATCGATGCATGCATACTTTTCCATGCGTTTTTGCAATTCCTAGCGATACAAAAATAACACTGTCTTTTTTTGTCAGTCACATCAATTCGCTTTTATTATGAGCCATTGAACACATTCATATAACTTATCCATATTCCATAATTTTTCACTTGAGTTAATCAAATTATTAAATTCCTTGAAAAGTGAATATAAATTCATCTCATGGAAGTGTTGCGAATTCATTTGTACGATTAGCTAATGAGTTTTAAAACGATATCGTTGGGCTATATTGTGATTTGTGCAAACAGGTTGCATTAGGCAAATAAGCGTTCAGGACTCATCGATTACTGGACGCATTCTATAATGATTGATTGCCGAAGAGGCTAATTGAAATACACTACTGCTTTACAAAGTACGATTCAAATCAACTTTGTTTGCCTTTCAAATTATTCAATTTGTTCAGTTTTTCAAAGTAGAACGAACTTACTTAGTCCTTTTTTTCTCAGGGTAAAAAAACAGTTGCATTTATTTGAAGCAAGATCAATTGCTTCCTTTTAAATTACTTTTTGAAAGTAAATAAGGAGAAAAAAGCCTATTTAAATAGCCTATTTAATTACTCCTCAGGGTAGTTAATTAACTTGCATCCAGTTTGTGCTTTGGATGAGACAGTTTCCTTCCGTTGTTACTTTGTTCTCGTAGAAATGCGATTTCCTTCACTATAAATTCCGCGCGACTTCTTTTACTGTTTATATAAGTGATTGAAAAGAGACAGCAATTGCGAATATAACGAATGATGGTAATTTTATTTAAAAAAAACGTTTGCGCAAATTTTTGCCTTTAAAAATGAATTTATTCGGTATAATGAATCAGAATGAAAAACAAATATTTTAGATTTTACGAATGTCAATGAAAATGAAAATATATATCTACCCGACAATGGTAAACAACGAACATTGGGCAACTATAATTCCGAAAATATTTGCATTTCGCACAACTCTATCCTTTTGATGAAGGAAACTTCAGAGAACCTACGTATTTGCAAGTGCATCAAAAATGCCTAAGCAGGAAAAATGGATGAGGAAGGGGGGAAGGGTGGACGGGACGAGATGGTTCACAGTTGTAATCACAGTTGTAATGGTCTTCATTACATATTTAGATATGAGTTGGAACTCGATGAGGACCAGAAATGTGCGAAAATATCGAAATGGTGAATATATTGTATTGTAAGTAGAGTGCTCTATAGACGGCGACCAGATAAAGTCTTAGGGTCAATGACTGGTTAGCCAAAACTGGTAACAATTGTGCACATAATTAACTGCTTGAATATTAGTTAAAATTTACAAAAATAGCATTCACTTATTCTTTAGAGCATCAATTTAGAAATCTATAGCGACCTGCAGAAGATATCGTTCGAAGTCACCATCCATTCGTTCAGCTATCGTGATCTCATTCATCCAGCAGATTTGGTTGTTCCCACTTTCAAATTCCTATATTACAGTATACTCTCATTTTCAGTCCCGAAAGATCTCAATTTAGTATCACTTTTTAAATGAGCTAAAATGACTTCATCTCTCTAAAAAGATGCTTAATAAAAGTCTTTTATACAACAAACTAAAGCAGTGGATAGCTAATCGCATCCGAACGCGCCAAAGCAGTTACTTACAGCCATAACTGTTTTACATTTGCGAGGTAAGTTAGTTCATATTGTACTTTTTTCATACATGAGTTCTACTTTAAAACTTTCACCATAAAGCGCAATAACAAATCAGTGAACGTAAGGCGTTTGTCGTATAGCTTAACATCAATGTACGTTTTATGCATGATGCATGCAAGACTAAACGTTAACGTAAGAAGCATCTCGCATTCATAAACGAAAAGTATGCGGTACACATTTTCGATATTGATATGGTCGAGTATACCGTATTACTTGTTTAAACACTTAGAGATTAATGATAGTTTTAAAGAAGGAAATGAAGCGTTGATTGTAGCGACCGGTGATAGTTGAAAGTGCATATCTAACATTTGCTCATCTAATTAAGACGACGAAAGCAATAATTGAAGTGCTACCACCTGGAAATCATTCGCCCACTTTTTACAGCTACATTTGAATACCGTATTTAAGATTCAATCTAATGCAAATTTGTAGCCATTGCGGAATTTATTCTTTGAATTCCATATTTAACATTTAGCCTAAAATGCTTTATCTAAATCGTTAATTTCTTTTTTTAAATTCACTCTCGCTAATACAAGCGAAACTTTTGGTAGATATCAGCGTGGTGAGGGAGTGCAAAGTAAAGAAAGTGAGTGCTGATACGGTTCTCGGAAAAGTTGGCTTGCGATCATCTTTACTAACATTAACGCCTATAGCAACGATTCGTTAAATCCTTTTTTATGATGCTACACGTATAGCACTGACTCGAATTCATGCGTGCTCCGTTCTCAACAAAAAAAAAGAAAAAAACTATGCAAATCTAATTGTATTGTAATAGATGAACAAAGCTCGATTAATTTGAATCGAAGCATAACGAAATGTAAATTTCATTTAAAATTCCAATATAAAATAATACGTGCGATCACAACGACTTCCGTAGAAGTATTTATCAAGACGATTACAAAATTAGCAGTTATAAATCAATTATAAATTAAATATAAGTTAATTAAATTAGTTACAAATTACGAAATCAGTTACGAACGATTAAAATTAACAATGTGCAAAGTATTGTTTTCAGAAGATCAAACTGAAACTGTAGCCATTGCTGTGCCTCGCGAGCAATATACGAGTTAAGTAACTTGTGGCGTTTATAACAAAACTGTAAAGTTTTGGCGCTCATATCATCAATATCATTTATCATTATACTCATTTCATCTGATTACCTTCGTTATCATTATTTCATCATAGCACTCTTATCAATTAATACCAATGATGCTAAGCGCTGGAAAAGTTGTAATAAAGTGTTCGAGTATGGCTTATATTGCGTGCCAATATCTACGGCTTCATCCATCGCCAATTTAATTTTCTAACCGTTATCGTCATCAGTCACATAACAACTTTGCAGAAACGTTCAGTGTGCCTAGCATCCATCTATCCTCAACTACGCTTTTGTAGGTTTTTTTTTTCTTCATCAGGTGAACCAAACCTCCCCCTCCAAACTATTGCGTTTTATGTGATGTTATCCGCTGAAATATAGCCATCTTTTTTTTCTTCTTCGAAGCCTTCTGAGGCTCGACCTGCGCAGAAACTGGCGGATCTCTTTCGTATAAGTCCACACTTGAGTAAAGCGCTTTCTTCAGAATGGAAGCCTTCTCCTCCTCCACTTATTAAATTTTCATTTATGAATAACTTACGAGGGATAACACCCATCTTAATACCTCAGACGCAGGATTGTTTGTACAAAATGGAGTGGCTTACTTATAAAATTTTCATCGGATACTAAGTAATAACAAATAAAGCCTCTTTCTACTTTCCAAACGCAAAACGCAGATGTTTCTGCGTCTAGAAAATCAGATGTTGAACATTATTGAAATCACATGTTGACGAACGGGAAAACTCTCTTTCCGAGGTGTTTCTTTTCGAAAGGTGCAAGAAATGGTTAAAGCGAAATAACTTGTGCACAAGAAAATCTAGTGTTCCGGTTTCTTCGCAAGCGTTTCTCCAATGTGGTATTTGTATGAGGAAATTAGTCCTAATGCAAACTAGCTGGTCAATGTAGAATGAAATTATGCCTAGAAGGAGAGTAGGAAAGTTGCCGTGCATGATAATTACCAGTTTAAATTTGTTTCATCGATAGAGCGCAATAGGCAACAGCTTTCTTTTATGTCACCTCACAAATTTCGGTTATCACGTGGACTATGTTAGTTGAGGAACTGCATCGAACAGCACGTTATCCATGTTCGCTCCATTTGAGGTTCATAGGTCTTACACGTAAAGTTGTTGCATCAAATACGGCAATAATTATATCGTTGATAAACGAGCTCAAATTCTCGTCACGTTTGTGCTACACGAGTTATTGAAGCTCCATAACCTGCAGATGACTACTATCTCCTCATTGGTATCTGGCGTTGAAAGTCTCGATTTTGCGGTTTTTTTAAAATTTAGTGTGTGACTTGAATGCCGTGATTTGGTGTTCGCTGACAACCACCAGGATCAGCGATCTAACTGTTTATAGTACCAAACTGCTGAATAGTAATGTGACTTGTGTTCTGGAAAGAAGATGCTGATGGTGCTTAAGTGGTAGAGACTAGTGGAACGCTGTTTTGACATCATGCTGAAGTTTCTTCGATAGGTTAGTCGTTGGTCAAGAAAACGGTCCAGGTCCATTCTACCGCTTTCAACCCTTATTTATTTGCTTTTTTATTAAAAACTGCAGAGCTCGAATTTTGCTCGTTTGACGGGAGGATCACTACCTAATGATCACTGTTTATGATCATTACCTGCTGATCACTGCTTCTGACTGCCACCTACTGATCACTGTTTCTGATCACTACCTACTGATCACTGTTTCTGATCACTACCTACTGATCACTGCTTCTGATCACTACCTACTGATCACTGCTTCTGATCACTACCTACTGATCACTGTTTCTGATCACTACCTGCTGATCACCGTTTCTGATCACTACCTACTGATCACTGTTTATGATCACCACCTACTGATCACTGTTTCTGATCAGTACCTACTGATCATTGTTTCTGATCACTTCCTACTGATCAATGTTTCTGATCGCTACCTACTGATCACTTTTTCTGATCACTACCTACTGATCACTCTTTCTGATCACTACCTACTGATCACTGTTTCCGATCACTACCTACTGATCACCGTTTCTGATTACTACCTACTGATCACTGTTTATGATCACCACCTACTGATCACTGTTTCTGATCAGTACCTACTGATCATTGTTTCTGATCACTTCCTACTGATCAATGTTTCTGATCGCTGCCTACTGATCACTTTTTCTGATCACTACCTACTGATCACCGTTTCTGATCACTACCTACTGATCACTGTTTATGATCACCACCTTTCTGATCACTACCTACTGATCACCGTTTCTGAAGACTTATTTTTCACATACCTCATTTCTGAGTGTCTAAGTGTTTCACATACCCCACTTTAGCAGAGTCTGAGATACGTCATCCACCATTAGCAGTCCGCTTGAAAACCTTTCTCGTTATAATATTTGCGCGTTATCCGCAAACAGAAAACTAGTTTCCCACGCGTTTCGATGTTGAGAGGCGAAGAAGAAAGGCAAGAGAGACTAAACGCTTGAGGAAACCACATTTTGCAGTTCTTTTGTCGCAGCGAACACCATTTATCACGGCAGTTTGCCACAGAAGCGAACACATCTTCCTGAGAGGAGGCTACATATCTTCTCATTAGGAGGTTATTTAAGAGTCGGAGTGTGTTATGTCATGTTGGTTGAGGGCTTCTATGGGCCTTCCTAAAATATTTGCATCTCGACCGTATTGTATGCTTTTCAATTGTCGAACTGTAAGGTTCATTCGGTCTTACGGTCGTCCATCCCTTCAGGAAGGAATTCTGTTGTTTCAGCGGTAGCCATAAGTGCCAAGCATCTTGCCTGAAAAGCGTAATGAGATCTCAGTATGGAATGCTCAAGCATCGCGTAGATTGATCTTCAAAAAGATTTGGCATGATCCACTACATCTGGGAAGATACTACGTCGGCGGTTTAGTATCTCACCATATATATAGATCAGTGACCACTGGACGCAAGATCAGCTAAAACGAGGCTAACTAGTTCGGACAATTTTCAGAAGGTATACATTTAACGAGACGTCAAAAAAGTCTTATGCTACTTTTTTGGTGATTTTTAAGGTTTTCTCATTTCAAAAAGCGCTTCAATGGTTCTAAATCGCAGTCTGAATTTATATCACTCGCAAAAACCGGAAGCACTTCAGAAGTATATTTTTCTAATAGGAGTTCATCCCATCATCGAATGAGGTTTTTCAGACTGGCATAGAGCGATTTATTAAAGGTTGTCAGCTGAATGTTATGAAACTTTACTGCTATTTGTCCACGCTGTGCTCCGATATTCTCCAATATTTTACTTGAGCAATCTAGCGCTTGAACTCTTCTTAAACTAGATTACTCATTTTAATTAAATCGTAACGGTATCTGTCGAAATCTTGACAGGTCTAAATATTTTGTAGAGTTGTTTTCCGGCAAATGTTCAAATTATCAAATCTCAACTATAAAGAATTTTGCTAACAAAAACAGCAGCAGTGATATGAGAACTACAAATTCGGCTTGCTTTGGGCAATGAGTTATTAATTGCTAATGGTAAAACACCTGCACTCGATTTCTTCGATTTGCTTCATTTCTTGTGCATAAACATATCTCTTAATGAGGTTCATATTTACTATGAGCTGGGAGAATGTATCAAGTCTTCTATCAAATCGTTTATCATCTTATAATGTTCATAGAATTTGGCCGACATAGATAAGCTTTGAGGAGTGATTGGAAGTGGCTACCACTTAGAACTTTCTCTTTGATTGACGAATCGTAGAGTGTCCACTAAAATTTGAGCAAGATTGTTTTAAAATTTGAGATTTATGACCTTCCATTAATTAGGAAGCGTGGGAGAAGGGATGGCGCTGTATTGCAATTTTTTTAATAAAAATATTATAAATGCCAATGTCCTGTTTACTTAATATCCTAAAGTGATTTGCTTAGAAAGTATGGTACTTGTAATTCACTCCTCGAGTAATCTCATTTCATTGAAATGCCTCTCAGCATCACATACTTTACAACTGCATTGAACATTTGAACACTTACTGATATTCTTCCGTCATCATATTAAGTGTGCACCCTTCTAGTTCTTTCTCGAACCTTCTGAACATCAATTTTTGATTAAATACTTTATGCGAGTGAGTACAACGCAGTATTTCCTTTATAAGTAATTCATTCTCTTCAAGTAGGTCAAAATAGAAGCTCGTGATTGTTCTTAAATTGAACTGATATGAATTGAAGTGAATTGCCATTATTCACTCAAATATGTACAACCACATGCACTCATACACTACGCATATTCACATAAAAGAAGAGCGATCGGTGAGCACTCGGGACAATAAGCAAAGAGAAATCGATTTGCTGAAACCATAGAGATCTATAAAATGCAGTTATTGGCAAATGGAATACTGAATAGCATTATACAACATAATCGATGAGCAAAGAACAGTAAGTAAATATTAAGGGATTCGGAGACAAGGAGAAGGAGAGCGAATGAGATATAAGGTAGCGATGGGAGGGTACGCGGATTGCGTGTAATATAGTAATTCAGAAAGGGCTCTCAAGTTGAATGAATTAAGGCGACTCTCAAATACCGAAACGCTTTGTACTTCAGCTATATTTTGAGAAAGGCCGTTCCAAAACTGGAAAATTCTGAACTGAAAGCTATGAAAGACTGTTTATGGAGCATATTTTACGCTTCATTTGAAAGTTATGAGTTCGAAGTTCTCATTTCTTAACGAACGAGTAAACGCTTTCAAAAGATATATCAGAAAAACTTTGACAATTTTATAAGAGAGAATCAGTAAAATTTCACCACTTTAATGATTCAAGATTGGAAACCTTAAAGTCGAATATGGTAGTCAGGTTAGAAAGTTTTGCGAAAAAATTTACGAAACGCCACATAGTTGAAATATTCTTGGAAACTTTAGCAGTTAGTCTTCACCTCCGTAACACGATGACGCCTGTAGTACCCAAGATACGTGTATCGTAAGGCTCGCAGAATACGGTTCGCTGAACACTGTAAATTCTAGCGTATATTAGGGCAGATTTTCACACTAAGCTGGTTGATCCCATCAAGGGCACATAATCAAACTGAATCATCCAACCTTAAAAAGCATTCATGCTTAAGATTTACAAAGAATACGCGATATTTTCGTACTTGTTTGTTCGTTTTAATGAAAACTAGTTACTTCAAAGCGATATAAACCTTTTTTGTATTCTCTCTTTGTTTCTATTGTCGTTTTCTCGTTTAAGAGCTTACTAGTGCAAGTAATATGGATACTCAGTCCACAATCAGCCAACGAGTTTGATGCGCGTTGAATCCTTTTCTTAGACAAATCTTCTTTACATATGCATTTGGTACTTGTAGAAGCAGTTGCGTTATGTTAATTTCAAAACTCCTCTATTGCAATTTTGTTTGAGAAAAAAAATGGAATTTTCCCACATCGAAAACGATTTAATACACAATTCATTTTGTAGCGCGTTGCATCCTCATGATGGTTTTTTCTCTTTGGAATTTCCTTAATTTCTTTTGATGTAGAACAAAAAAACTCTGCTTCTTACAAGCTGAATTTGTGTAGTTAAAGACGAAGATTTTTTTTTTCATTTCATTTTCTTCACTTCTTTTCTTCTAGTTTTTCGGCGTCATCAATTCAAAATTAAAAGTGACATTTTAACAGCGCTTAGCGAATCCGCACAAACGTCATTTTCTTGGTCACAACGGAACAACTACTGAAAAGCAATTGGAATCGGTTGGTCGCTTCTATCGAAAACCATTTTGTTACTCGTTGTTGGAAAAAGTGACAGAGAAGGAAATTTTTGTAAATTTTTACTAGTTTTTATGAATTTTTCGAAATTTTTTCATTATCTTTATTACGGCAATGCAAAAATACAAGAAAGCATTGTTTATTTGAAGGTGATGACTGAAATGTGGACTAATCCGCTCTCCTTCTTCCAACGAATCGTGGAGCTGCAATCATCTGTTTGTTTATTTATTTTATTTTTTTTTAAATAACGGACGCTTCCCGTCTATATAATCGCTGCAGTTTTGATCGCTATGCATAGAAAGTAAATATGGCGCATAAGGCTCCTGACACGTTATTATGCGGTTTTGATAGCTTTACTCATTGGGTGAACTCGTTTCAGAAAAAGAGTCGAATGCCGATTTCTTTGAAAATTTTAGCCAAAAGCCAAAAAAAAAAATTGAGCATTCAATGTTCGGCCAAATATTTTGGCGACAACCAAACGTCCGATCTTCGGCTTACAGATAAAAATTTTATTGGTGCGCCTGTGCCTAAAAGACAAAAATGAGATTTTTGTATTTGGATTTCTAGCTGAATGCCGAAACATTCGATGAAGCCATGCTTCTCGTCTCCCTTCTAAAGATTCGTTATCTGATTATATCATCATTGGCTACTCGTTCAAAAAGCGTAACTCATTTAAAAAAGATTCTGTGGAAATGCTATAGACCAGATGGTGTTGGTGAAAAACGACAAGTCTGTTCTCAGTAGATTTGATGCATAGCAAAAGAAAATCGATGAAGACGACGACAGCATTGTGCAGAAGAGGAGTACTCAAAAACAAGAAAGTAGCACGTTTCGAGATTGCTCGAAAATGCCCTATTAAGAAGATGCGGGGGTGGGAAGGGTGATGCGGATGCCGAAAATGTCGATGTTCAAATCATGTACGAATTTCGATGGGAAGTCGAAAGGCGAACATGATCGCATTCTGCGATAAGCGTTTGTTAGCATTATTGGTCACGTGTTTTGATAAGTGCATATTTACGAATGGCGTGAATGAAATAATGGAGTCGATCAAGTAAACTAAACTTGACGTAAACGTGTGTATGTGGGTAAATATAATCAACTTTGCTGTATGCATTTAATGAATTTTTACTTTGTTTATAACGTTTCAGAGTTTAGCAGTTCTCTATAGATATTTTCATCAGTTCGTTATTCCATGAATGGGAATCTCGATTCGTTGAACTGTTCCACAAATAATTCATAGTTTCGTGTGATGTCATTGTGTGTACACATCTCTATTTATAATCAAGAAAGCATGCAACCACACATCCAATAGAATGACTATACACGAAAGCAATAGTAGTAGCATATGAGTGTAGGTATAAACATTGTATATATAGTTATAAACATTGTATATGTAGGTATAAACATTGTATATGTAGGTATAAACATTGTATATATAGGTATAAACATTGCACATAACGATGCGTTCAAAAATGTAGAACTTTTTTCCCAGCAAAAGTTTTCTTTGTTCCTCTATAAGTTGGTAAATAATTAGATAAACAAATGTAGAAGGTATCATCAAAATATAGGATATAACTATGAATTTCGTAGCTATAGCTTCAGTAACTCCCCATGTGAACTACTGGGAAGGCATAAAAATAGACATATACGGATATGCATTCGCATTAGATAAGCACAGTGATGATGTCGCTACATTTACTCAAGTAATGCTGCCTATTGCGCCACGAATGTAGCCTTGTTGTTTTGGTAGCTAGCGTATGTGCACAAAACTTTACTATCACGTAGTTATGCTTACAAAGTATGCGCATTTAGGAAATCTCGATTACTTTAAGTGGGAAGATCACATGCGGTTATTCATCGTAGGCGGTCGCTTCATGTGTTATTATTGATGATTAGCAAGCATACAGTGCATTAGAACAGATCAAGCAAAACTAGTTTTTTTTTTGTTTTTTTGTTTTTTGATACGACGTTTCAGAGGCGAAATCCAGTCGTTTAAATTAATCAACGGTTTTGAAAGGTTATCACTCTTTTTCCGATTAGGTTGCAGCGGGGTGTAGGCAAGGGGGGGGGGGGAGCGAGTGAATGTAAAGGAAGTAAGAAGGATATGGGGCAGTGGTTGGAGTGTGGTAGCCCATGTGCGATCTGAATCGAGGATTTTATTCATATTCGAATTGAAGATATTCGCGTGTATACGCGAAGAAAAGAAATGAACGTTTTTTTTCATAAAACTCTCTAGACTTTCCAGTTCGGTTTCTTCTATGAACACCTGAAACTACCGAACTTTGAGGTCTTAGTTGTGCTCCACACTCCTTCTCACAGTTAAGAATCGAGGATTTTATTCATATTCGAATTGAAGATATTCGCGTGTATACGCGAAAAAAAGAAATGAACGTTTTTTTTTCATAAAACTCTCTAGACTTTCCAGTTCGGTTTCTTCTATGAACACCTGAAACTACCGAACTTTGAGGTCTTAGTTGTGCTCCACACTCCTTCTCACAGTTAATAATTGCTTGTAAATGTGTGTCTTCGAGAAAGCCTTCGCTAAAGTACGCTTGTTTGATGCGGCCATTGAATCTGTTCGATAGTAATGGGAAAATATGGCGTCAAAGAAAGCTTTGTTATAGGCTAATTGGCCATTTAAGTCAGCAGCTACGAACTTGAAAGTAAAGGTGAATCGATGTTCCGCACTCGAAGTAATAACTGCTTGTGAAATTAGCAAACTTATTATCAAAATTATAGATGCTGCATGTTTGGGAATAAAGGAAGGAATTGTACTGTCTGTGGAAACTCGATGTGACGCAATAGAGCTCGGCGATGCTCGTTGACGATCCATCATTATAGGGCAAAATGAGATTCTTGGATAAGCGTTTCAGGAGGTGGAACGAAAACACAGACAGATCACTCAATTTGAGAAGACCTCAATTTTGACCTCTTCAGTGAAAAAAAAGAGGAAAATTTTCGAAAAATCTACTGCGCTTTTGCCGTTCATGATCCCGTTTTTCTAAACCTCATGCTTTCGTTTGAGCGTAATTTTTTTAAATTTAATTCACCATCTAATCAATGTTTCCGATATTATTAAAGATTGATATATGAATATGCAACTGTTCAATAAGTCCTTAAATGATGCGCTATCAAAATTTGCGTTTAATAATAAAGCTGAGTGATTTTTTGTTAGTTTCTAATTATCGACTCCTCCAATTAGTTTCGTTAAACAAAAATTTATCATAACGGTAATAATTTGAAAAATCGACTCTATACACCAGCGTAATATAGAAGGTCTTATCATCGTGAAAAATAAACATATTATTTTTGTAAAAGAAATACCAATTTTGTTGGCGACAACGTTACCCACTTCGAACACCAAAACATGTGTATTATTTATAAGGCTATTTACGAGCACTGTGATGCTTTTTTTTTTCAACGGATTGTGATTCGCATTCGGCAAACTTTTTGATTCGTTTTTGTGTTGAATTCGCAAACAAATTGACTCACAAACAAAAATTCATATGATTCGCAAACAAATTGATAAAAATGCTTTCATCGACAAAAATTTGTGATTCGCAAAAAAAAAAAACATTCGGCAAAAGTAGTTACTAGATTTCGTTCATTAAGGCTTCCGCCCTTTTTCATTTTTTTCCATATGTACGCGAATGTTTTCTCATTTGAAGTGTTTGCATTCAAAAATTACTTCACTATATTACTAGTTCATCGGTTTGTACTTACTGAACACAAAAGATTATTCCAAGCCGGTACATATTACTGTTAATAAAAATTGCGTTATGCCTGAATGATTTTGATAATGATCTTAAGGTCGATCTTATTGGTCGAAATACGCATATGTAAAGGTTGCTATGGACAACTCGTGCTCCATTTGAGTCAATTACTCGTTACGAAATATACTATTAGGTAATGAGATCTTCAAAAGAACAATGCAACTATATCGAAGCATTAAATCGAAACAATAAGTAATTGTGAGCGCCTGTAAGAGTGTAAACTATGTGTCATGCCAAAGTACATAAAAGCTAAGAAAAGACCTTTTGAGCACGTTATGCTTACTTGTTGAGTTAGTACACCGCAAGGGATCTCTTAATTACTATCACATTGATTGTTATCACTTAATTGTTATCAGTTGAGTTATCACACTGCAAGGGATCTCTTAATCAGTTATGTGTTTTGTTATATAAGAGTTAAGAAAAATTAAAACTTTCAAACGATGCAGTGCTTTCTACGAGTACACAAAATATTTTATACTATTTTTCTCACTCTTCCCGAATCACCACAACGGCAAATTACACATGCTGAATTTAAACACGGATTTTTTTAGCACAGTGCAAGTTTTAGTAAAGAGGAAAGTTTGTAACTATTGTACTGGTCACTCTTCCGTGCAGAAAAATATGATGCTCTAAAGTTGAACAATTTTTGTTAACAGCTCTTGAATAATGAGATCAACAAGTATCCCATAGTCTGTGCTAGGATGGATGAAGAGGAGAGGCGGGATGGTCGTGCGGATGTCGCTGATATACTTCTTATAAAGTAGAGGCTTCTTATAAAGTTTAATTTCAGATTATTTCGGGTTGTTGCAATAGATACTTGGTATTATAGATCATGAGGTGACGTATTTAAAGTTGCAGTGAGCATAGAACGACGATGCGAATAATATAGCTATCAATAATCCCCCGAGGACTTATTGTCGCTTTCTTTAAATAGAAGAATCTTCTCGAGAATTTATCGCTAATAATTAGCCTATTCTTTCAACAATTCCCATTCCCTCAGGAAGCCTTTTCCCAATACATTGAGTAGAAAGCATCAAAAGATAAGCCGTCATGCAGACGATCGAATTATCATGCGATCAAGTTATCATGATAACTATGCAAATGATAACTATGCGATCAAGTTATCATTTGCCTTTGTAAAGTCGTGATATGTTGTGAAGCGGACATGTCATGTATCTTATGCTTCTCGCTCTTGTCAAACATCTTCTTCCAAATATCAATCATGTTCTTTTAAACAGTTCGTTTAAATAAACATTTATCGCCATTTGCGCAAAAACAAAATCCCATTGCGCCCTCATAGAAGCTCACTCATTCCTTTCAAATAAACTTTGAGCAATTCTCTGAAATGTTTCCTTCGAAGCGTTACCATTATTCATTTAATCTTCTAACGCTCTTATTTCTAATTTCACCTTAAATTACGTTTCTTTCTTATGTGTATCTTTTCTCTTTTTTGTTTCTTTTTTTTTTCGTCTGTTTTTTGTCACCATCACAGAATTGTTTTTTTTTAATTGCAATCATATCCTGTGATCATTTTGACGACTTAATTTGACATACTCATCTTCGTAGTGAGATTGACAATAAAGGCAGCTCTTATAATAATCATAGAGATTGGTACATATTCCATGCCCATAATATATATTTTTTGAAGTGAATATTCATTCGAAGGTGTTGTGAAAAGACTATAAAAAGTGAATTTTATAGTTTTTTTTCAAATCACCCTTGAATAAGTACGAGTCGTTCCCCTAAACTTTTGAAATTGTTTTAGTTAAGTCCAACTGGAGTGAACGGGCGATCGTGAATTACGGAAGCTAGCTAATAAATTATTTAGCAAATGGTAATGGATGAATATTAGATGATGTTTCTTACTTAATTACCATTTCATGCAGATTTCAGCTCAAACCTTTTGGAGTATTTCTGAGCAGTTGTGCAAATCCGCTTAAATTTTTAAGACTAAATTGCATAAATTACGCAATATTTTTAAATCATTATTGATGGCTAGTAAATCAAGCTGAAAAAATTCGGTTTTCACGAGAGATTTTTATTTTTAACTTTGTTTACTAAATCTTCGGTCAAATGGGGTTCACATTGTTCCTCGAAACGGTATCTTTACATCACAACGCATCACAGTAATCAGTTCAAAGGCAACAGTGTGTTGAGGGAAGTACTCACTGGGTATCTCATCGTTTTTAGTCCGTAATTTGTTTCACAGGTGTACATTTCGCACCTCATTCGGTTAGGAGTCGTTTTTTGTTAGCAAATTATTCAAAATTTCACTGAGTTGGTCGTTTTACATTTTCTTGCCCAATACTTTAAATTCCATGCTGCTCAGTGTTGAAATATCTCCCCCAACTGTAGTGGGCATTGTGTTCACCAATTTGCTCGAATTTTTTAAGGTCGTGAATGACTCTGATCAAGTGGTTTGCAGCTCGTCGCAGCACCACTTTACGGTCTGTTTGGTGGCTGTTGCAGTGATAGGTAGTAATAATCTGATTCTAGGGAATACATATGCGTTTATTAGCATGGTTATCGAGGAATCCATGTTGAGCGTTTAGGGACTTGTTTCGCTTTTGAAATCCCGTTCTCACCCAGTGTTCTTAGTTTCTTTTTTAGCAGGCAGTCTTCTAATAACTATGTTGGTTTGTCATCCGGATTTACTTTGTTGATGGTTTTCTTGAGGAATATATATGGATTCACTGTATCGTACGTTTCTGGATATCTAACTGTACAATGTAGGTTAGGATATTGTTCTCCATATTCAGAAGGAATTTTTCACACATCTCCGCAAGCGGTGTCGTGATAGAGTGTCTCGTACGGAATGCTTGTTGGCAGTTATGCAGAAAACGCTCGAGTGCTTGATAGATTTTTGAGTGTATGAATCGCTCAAAGATTTGGAAACGCAAGAAAGAAGACTGATAGGTCGATAATTGGCTGGTCCTTGTTCATTGCACTGATTTTCGCCTCTTTCCACTCTTTAATAAATTCTCCATTCTGAATTTCTTATATTGAATAATGGAAGAAATTTCGTTGTAGCGAAATTTTTTCGCTGTTTTCAACATTTTATTCGTAATTCCGTCCAATCCTGCCGCATTGTTTGTTTTCAGCCTACAAAAAACTCGCTTTTCATCAGGGGTTTTCATTTTTAAATTTGTTTACTAGATCTTCCCTTAGATCGGTTCGAATTCAATA
>JPKZ01002328.1:305241-316011 GCA_000803305.1 Toxocara canis
AGGGGACGCTGTCTTTTCAACGAACTCAGGAAAACGTCGCAATGTGTCAGAGATTCAGACATAACTTCGAGTGGTCGTGACGGTCTTGGTGAGAGTTTATAATCAAGTTGTCGTTTCACGGAGATACGTCTTTCCGCATATGATTCTGATAGCTGTTGGCTTTCACATGCATTTGATCATCTCGTTCGATAGCATCTTCATTTGCCATATCAGAGATCCTCACGAAGACCGCCCTCTTAGTCTTCTCGTTTGTATACATCACATTCATTAGCACAGAATACAGCTGCAGGTCAAGTCAGCTTTGGGTTGATGGTGTTTGGTTTGTTGACATACGAGCTTGTCGAGCCATGTCACTACAGGTTACATGGCCACCTGTAACTTGTCGGAAGGTGCTGACGTCAGCCGTTGCAGCAACTTAGCCCATATCTTGTCAGCCAACGGATCCAATTCGATTTCACCCATTCAGAAGATACACAAGTCAATGCGACTGCTCCACGTCAAGTTTAATAAATATTTTTAAATTATCGTTGGTTCATTGCGTGTGCCCGGAAATGCTCTTTTTAATGAAGTTATATTTTCATATTCAGTATCGTTCACAAAGATGAAGAATGTTCTTAAATCATCTGCCTCACTGCATTTTAACATTGTATGTAAGTATTGTTGTGACCTTGTGACCTTTACATTGTTCGACAGTGTCTCGGAGCAAAAAGCTTATATACGTTTAGCTGCTCGCTGAAAAATTTCAATACACTGATATTCTCAGCTCTGACTTAGACAACAGTAGCCAACTATTGAACCATTCTTGCATTCTTTTTCGCTTCATTTCAAAACAAGAATCAGAAAAAGAATGATTTTTTTTACATAGAACAGTTAACGACCTTCAAGTATCGCAGGAGTAAACTTCATAACTTTGAAGGCGAAATTGTCTTTGATTCATCAGCGTTATCTTAATACTACTTTTAAAATGGCCAATTAGAAATGGTTTCAAGTCTAGCGCTTAGCGAGTGCCATACCTTAGTTGTGGAATAAGGACGAAACAGTTTTGCGCTTCTCGACATCAGAATACTTGTTTGCCAATTTCGAAAAAGTTTAGCTTTATTCATCGGTTATTCTCCAACGTATCAAAATTGAACCGTTGAAGCCTTTTGCACTCATTTATATGTCGAATTCGTGCAGTTTTAAAGCAGTTCTAGTATAGAATCTTTGGTATAGTATAGTATTTCGCCATACCCTAGTATCTTTGGTATAGTATCTTCTAGTATAGTATAGTATAGTCTTTGTATTCGTTTAACCAGTCGTCTGATGCGAGAACTAAAATTTCTATGGGATATTCAACCACTGAAGTTTTATATGCTCTTAAGTATTTGCGTCCTAGCGCTCGAACTATTGAAACATTGAACAGCATAATTAGTCTTATGAAAAACTGATCACGCTACCTCGAAAGGCGATCAAGGCGGTGGCTTCTGCCGATGAAAATTTCCAAATCTAAAATTTTATCCTTTTAAAGCATCGTGATTTCTATGTGCTATGTGAAAATAATTCAGATTTTAAAAAACACATAATGCTTAGAAAGCAATTGATCCGGGCAATTAATTAACGGAGTCTCTTCTTCGAAGTTGCGCCATCAGCTCTGGAGTCACTCATTTGAGTATTTTTATCTGTAAGACCAAATGTTTCCCTTTATTTGACCTCTCATATACAAGTGCACGTTATTGTTATACGGCTGGGCTAGGTTGCGTTTTCCTTAGCCAATAACTCTTTAAAGAAGCATCAGAGGAGTAGGTTCCCGTCTTGGCAAATATCTTTTTGTAGTGACTTGTGCTTGCGGCACAAAATACTTAGAATATATAAAAAATGAAATAAGTAGGGTTTTTGGAACTTTCATTCACTTTCACTAAACTTATTGCTAGCAATTAACCTAACAAATTAATAGTGCCGGTAATTTGTGAGTGTCATCGATTTCTCTAATGGTTTCGCTGAAACAATTTTTAATTCACATCTCGTTTTGTTGGCTGTAATTTCTTCTGACATTTATGTGTTTCCGTTTTTAGGTCGAACAATGCGCATTATCGGTTTATTGGCATTGTTGTTACCGTATGCGAACAGCATTTCACGACATCCGGTCTGTTCGGATTACGGTTTGAATTGGGCCGCTGAGATTCGTTGTCTTAGGAATATACTAAATAAATGTCATCAATACGCCCATATAATGTATCCGAAAAGTACGTTTGTGGATGATAAATTTTCTAGAGCTTTCATAAGCACTGTTGTAAATGAACCGGTTCAAGATTATTTCATACTACATCGACATGCACTAAACGACCTCTAATAAGAAGAACACCTTCCGATTGTTAAAGTATTTAGTTAAATTTCGAGGAAACATTCCCAAGAGGCATTTTTCAAACGGGAACTGTCAAAGAGCGAGCATTCAAAAAAAACTGCACATTCAGCACTTTTGATTTCCATATCAAACAGAGAAATGATATCGGTCGCATGATGAGGATTAATGAGGGAATCGTCAGTCATCATTGTCGGAACTAAAAAATCTGACTGTAATCAAGCCAGCAAAAATGTAAATAGTCAAACCAATACCACGTAATTTTTTGGCATAAAATAAATTAATCACTCCTATATTGGATAGAGGGAGGCAGTAGTTCAGTGGTAGAGCTCCCGCTACGTATGCGGGAAGACCTGGGTTCGATTCCTGGCTGCCTACCCGACGGATCGCCAGGAGGCTGGCCACTAGGCATTGCGGAACTGGTCAAAACAATCATGCGTGGGCATGGTTGTCAGCTGCATCGATACGGGAATCGATACAATTACAGCTGCCTTTGCATACCGGAGAGATTGTCTGCATGGGTTGCGAAGAGCTCAGACGTGTAAAATATTTAAAATTAAAAATGATTTAGGCTCGACAAACGACATTAACCATATGTCGAGTTATTATGGATTGCCCAATTATTTTCAAATAAGAAATAGAATTACTCCAATCGATGAATACATGCAAGCAACATCTACGGCTTCACCGACAACCACCTCTCCCATCACAACTACTCCTACTACCACAAGCAGTACTAGCACGACCACTACAACAACCTCAGGTAAAACTTTATCTCGTCGATATTCTCTTCGGAATCCTTACCAACTTGCAAGCACTGCATAATCTCGAATAGAGCTCTTTACCTCCAAAACAGTCGATCTTTCCACACATAGTGATAAATAGAGAGCATCGTCAAATACAGCCCTGCTCTATCTTCCAATAGCGATTTTATTTTCTCCCCCAGCGGTAAGCCTTTTTCGCAGTACTGACACGTCAATGAAAGAAGCCATAGATATGATGGTTAAGCGATCTAGTTGCTCGCTGATCGAAGCAAATATTTTCAGCATTTTCCAGCATTCGTTTTGCCTACTTCCGATTCATATAATGTTTAGTTCTGCTTAGCAAAGGCTCTTCTCGTTGTTTGTTGTTTGTTTCTTCTTTCAGCTCCTCCGATCATTCCATCGGTTGACATCGAAGAAATTCGTTCAACACTACTAAGAGAAACAATTCAAAAATTCCGTGCTCTCGAATCGCGTATTGACGTTGAATTGAGGGCTGTGGAGGAGCGATGCAACAGCAAAGTCGAAGCAATTAGATGGGAGGCTGATAACGAGATCAGAAAATTGAATGTAAGATCATCAATTACTCATAAAAAGTATAACTTAAATGGAGATTCAAAGTTGCGACTCTCTTAAGTAAATTATATTTTAACAAGCTGTTCGGCACGTCTGCTCAAGCCATAATTTAATAACATATGTTAATGAGGCTAAAAAAAATGAAACGAACTGGCGAGGTAACTGAATCTTATCTCCAGCTTCTTGAAGTCATGCTTCTCAAACACCATGCTTTAGCTATTCTCTGAACTCACCTTGTTTACGAGAGCGAACGATTTGATACACGTGGTCAATGAGATGTATGGCAGCCGTTAAGCGATAGTCGATATTGTTTCATCTATCTTCATCATCCATTAGCAGCTGCACTTTCTAAGCACACCTTTTCCTTTGAAATAAAGAACATTTCTCAGCATTTCTCAGCACAGAAAATTCATGGACGCACAAAAAAGTTCGATGAAGATAGATTATGCTTGACGCTGATGGCAAAAAGTTCGCTCAATTCGATAATAGTTGGCTGGGAATTCAAGCAAAGTGAAAAAAAACGAATAAAGGTTTTTTTCTCGGCTAAGAAGGATTATACATCTTTTGATATGGTTCCCCTCTTCTTTTATGTCAGAAACGATATGAACGAAAAAGAAGATCGTTTACGTTTCAAGCCGCTTTCGCTTCGGCTATTCGGAACGAAAAATGCGCATTCAGAAGAATTTCATAAAACACTAATCCTGGTCGCTTTTTGAACAATTGAGTTATAAAAGAGATGCTCTTGTAGTTGTGATGCCAATATATCTTTTCGCGTCGTTAATTTACCGCTGCTTCATTTTTGCCAGTTACGGCTGCTCATTCTTTATTGTCAACGTACTTCTTCGCAAGTGTTACGATGAACCTCAGAAACGATAGACAGTTCATTGTGGGCTCCAGAAAAGTGTGCATGTTACACTTTGTACGATCAAAACAAAGCAGTAATTGCTTCATCGAAGCCAACTTTAAACGCTTGTGGAGTTTTCTAGTTGAGATGAGAGTATGAGTCATTTGCTTTCAGAAAACGATTCGATTCATGACTAGGCGTGTGTATCGATTTGGTCGAGCGGAGTATATCTACGTAGATGGCAAAGAATCGTGGTATGGAGCAGAAGAGCAATGCGTAAAGTGGGGAGGGCACTTGGCTAGTATCACAGATGCAGCGGAGAACAAATTCATAAGAGGTTGCTCATGTTTATATGGGCTCCTTTTTGCAGGGTTGCCGACGAAACGTTACTCTGAAGTTCTTTTTGAAAGCAATGTGAACGCATGCTGTCATTATCGCGAAACATCGAGACTTAAGATATGATACAGATGTGGTCTAATGGAGATTAATTATAACACAGCATTAATAGCAACAGTTATAACAATTCTCTTCCTGGCCAAATTTTTTTTAAAATCTCCGTGCGGAATCACGTGGACCTCAATGGAACCACTACAGGGAGAGAAACGGGGCTAGGACGATAAAGATAAGCTCTCCGTATTCGGGCAGGAAATAAGACAGGCTGCTGTTCGTTCCAGCCAGAACGGAGAACTACAGTACTTTTCTCCTCACCATAGCTAGGATTAGCAGGTGGCGCGAATTGCCAAGAGAATCGAGCATCGTTCCATCCATCCTTCCAGGAGATTTCTGCTCCCGCTTCTTCATTTTCCCAGTCCTTACGCTTCATTCGTCTAGCGTTTTAATGAATCGCGCAGTATCCTTACATCGCACAAGCAAAATGCTTCAAGTTTAAAATGTCCCCCTGGGAATGGCGCTTATCGAATTCCGCTCTTAACAGTAAAGTGAACCAGATGAAAATGAAGTGGCCAACTTCCTAATTCAAGAAGGTGCAAATATAGTGTTTCACAAGCTAAAACGTAAGTTACTGTAATATTTACTTCAAACAACGACAGTAAAAAGGGCGTTTGCGCTTCTGAGGATCCCCCAAACCAGCCAATTTCATAAATTCCCTGCAAATGAGAAATTTTCAAATTTTTCTGAATCGAACACGCGCAAATCTTGCGCACAGATTCGTTTTTCTCTAAGCCAGCTAATGAATCATACAGCTTGACCAGATGCAAAAGCAGCCTTTGCACCTGTTTTAAGAATATACGAGTCCCCTGGACATGATGAAAAAACACGTAGATACGATGCCAATGTAGTGCATTTCATTTTCTGCAAATCAAAGAGCAAACGCATTAAAAACTGGCGATAAAATTCGGTAATCTACAGGATGAAGTAATTGATAAAGTGTGGAAAATGATGAAAGCTAAGATTACAGACATTCACAAATGGTTTGCTTGGATCGGATTCAATGATATCCAGAAAGAAAACAAGTATGTTTGGTCAGATGGAAGTAATGTGAAGTTTACTAATTGGAAGAAAGGTGAGTGCGCTAGCATTTCTTATCGATATTTGATAAGATCATAAAAACAAATACAACGTTTTTTTTTCGGTACATCACACTTAAGGGGACGATCGTTGTATAAGTGCATTAAGATAGTGTTGCATGAATTATTTCGGCATATGATGGTTTCAAGGATAAAACTGATATTCGCAATTTCCTTCTGAAATCACCTGTCGGTTGCTTGGAAACTGCATCAACTTTCTCGTGCAAATTTTTTACCCTTCTTGCTCTCCACTTGCCCACCGACTAAGTCCTTTTGGAAGTGGCAAAAACATTCACTTGTCTTCATGCATCGGTAGTTATTTTCTTGAGAAACTTAAATAGCACAAAATCTAGCAGAATTATCCTTTCTCGTCTTCGAACTCCAAAGACAATCCCGCAGGTGCTTTTGTGTCTCGTCACACACCGATTTTATCTGCTCATCCTACACAGTTCCTTTTCTCGAATCAGATGGCGCTTTTACGGTAATGTGAGCATCACAGAAGTTTACCCTGTTTTTCGGCTTCATGCAATATTTTCATGAAAGCCTATAGTGCATGCAAACTAACGACAACTCAAACATTAACGTCAATCGCCGCTGGGAGAGTTTTCATCCCGAGTAGTTTTGTCGTTTAGCGGATGCTGCGGTTCAAATTCTAAACAGTTCGTGGTATCATTGGTTTTTTGATATTCGAAAAGGCGAAATGCCATCAACTTTATCAACTATTTTTTTGCACTATCTTGTCAATTTGTGTGCTTGATGGATGTTTTAGCAAGAGGACTTCTAACACGCAGAGATGAAACAAAAAGTTGGGATGAGTGAAGTTCGCTGATCAGGGTACATAATGAACTTCAGTTTTTAGACTTCAGTGAAATCACTAGCATCACTAGCATCGTCCGCTCTCTGGTTTTTTTCCTTAGAAGTTTTGGGAGAGGAGTATTGAAGGAGATCAATGTGCAAGGAAGCGAGGGAGCGCTGTAAAAGAGGCATTCATCTATCGCATGACTTAAGAAAACTGTAGAGTTAAAATTTATAACAAGTTTTGCACGTTTTACTTGTCGAGTTTTTATGGTGCTGTTATGGGTAGCTGCAACTGCAGTAATTTTATCAGTATGGATTGTACATTAGAAAGAAGAGGCCCAATAAGGCATAAAGCGATAGACGATAGTCGAACCCTGTTTTGATAGCACGTTCAACGTGTTAAATTTTCTTCGAGAGGTCAGCTCTTCTTCCCCTTGTACGTTCGTTATCTGCCGACAACTGCAAATCTGAACTCACATCTAACCATTTGACGGGCTAATTGTATACACTGTTCTTGAAGAGTAAATTTTCACATACATCGCTTTTTTTTTTTCTAAGCACACCTTTTCCTTTGAAATAAAGAACATTTCTCAGCATTTCTCAGCACAGAAAATTCATGGACGCACAAAAAAGTTCGATGAAGATAGATTATGCTTGACGCTGATGGCAAAAAGTTCGCTCAATTCGATAATAGTTGGCTGGGAATTCAAGCAAAGTGAAAAAAAAAACGAATAAAGGTTTTTTTCTCGGCTAAGAAGGATTATACATCTTTTGATATGGTTCCCCTCTTCTTTTATGTCAGAAACGATATGAACGAAAAAGAAGATCGTTTACGTTTCAAGCCGCTTTCGCTTCGGCTATTCGGAACGAAAAATGCGCATTCAGAAGAATTTCATAAAACACTAATCCTGGTCGCTTTTTGAACAATTGAGTTATAAAAGAGATGCTCTTGTAGTTGTGATGCCAATATATCTTTTCGCGTCGTTAATTTACCGCTGCTTCATTTTTGCCAGTTACGGCTGCTCATTCTTTATTGTCAACGTACTTCTTCGCAAGTGTTACGATGAACCTCAGAAACGATAGACAGTTCATTGTGGGCTCCAGAAAAGTGTGCATGTTACACTTTGTACGATCAAAACAAAGCAGTAATTGCTTCATCGAAGCCAACTTTAAACGCTTGTGGAGTTTTCTAGTTGAGATGAGAGTATGAGTCATTTGCTTTCAGAAAACGATTCGATTCATGACTAGGCGTGTGTATCGATTTGGTCGAGCGGAGTATATCTACGTAGATGGCAAAGAATCGTGGTATGGAGCAGAAGAGCAATGCGTAAAGTGGGGAGGGCACTTGGCTAGTATCACAGATGCAGCGGAGAACAAATTCATAAGAGGTTGCTCATGTTTATATGGGCTCCTTTTTGCAGGGTTGCCGACGAAACGTTACTCTGAAGTTCTTTTTGAAAGCAATGTGAACGCATGCTGTCATTATCGCGAAACATCGAGACTTAAGATATGATACAGATGTGGTCTAATGGAGATTAATTATAACACAGCATTAATAGCAACAGTTATAACAATTCTCTTCCTGGCCAACTTTTTTTTTAAAATCTCCGTGCGGAATCGCGTGGACCTCAATGGAACCACTACAGGGAGAGAAACAGGGCTAGGACGATAAAGATAAGCTCTCCGTATTCGGGCAGGAAATAAGACAGGCTGCTGTTCGTTCCAGCCAGAACGGAGAACTACAGTTCTTTTCTCCTCACCATAGCTAGGATTAGCAGGTGGCGCGAATTGCCAGGAGAATCGAGCATCGTTCCATCCATCCTTCCAGGAGATTTCTGCTCCCGCTTCTTCATTTTCCCAGTCCTTACGCTTCATTCGTCTAGCGTTTTAATGAATCGCGCAGTATCCTTACATCGCACAAGCAAAATGCTTCAAGTTTAAAATGTCCCCCTGGGAATGGCGCTTATCGAATTCCGCTCTTAACAGTAAAGTGAACCAGATGAAAATGAAGTGGCCAACTTCCTAATTCAAGAAGGTGCAAATATAGTGTTTCACAAGCTAAAACGTAAGTTACTGTAATATTTACTTCAAACAACGACAGTAAAAAGGGCGTTTGCGCTTCTGAGGATCCCCCAAACCAGCCAATTTCATAAATTCCCTGCAAATGAGAAATTTTCAAATTTTTCTGAATCGAACACGCGCAAATCTTGCGCACAGATTCGTTTTTCTCTAAGCCAGCTAATGAATCATACAGCTTGACCAGATGCAAAAGCAGCCTTTGCACCTGTTTTAAGAATATACGAGTCCCCTGGACATGATGAAAAAACACGTAGATACGATGCCAATGTAGTGCATTTTCCCAGCTGCAAATCAAAGAGCAAACGCATTAAAAACTGGCGATAAAATTCGGTAATCTACAGGATGAAGTAATTGATAAAGTGTGGAAAATGATGAAAGCTAAGATTACAGACATTCACAAATGGTTTGCTTGGATCGGATTCAATGATATCCAGAAAGAAAACAAGTATGTTTGGTCAGATGGAAGTAATGTGAAGTTTACTAATTGGAAGAAAGGTGAGTGCGCTAGCATTTCTTATCGATATTTGATAAGATCATAAAAACAAATACAACGTTTTTTTTTCGGTACATCACACTTAAGGGGACGATCGTTGTATAAGTGCATTAAGATAGTGTTGCATGAATTATTTCGGCATATGATGGTTTCAAGGATAAAACTGATATTCGCAATTTCCTTCTGAAATCACCTGTCGGTTGCTTGGAAACTGCATCAACTTTCTCGTGCAAATTTTTTACCCTTCTTGCTCTCCACTTGCCCACCGACTAAGTCCTTTTGGAAGTGGCAAAAACATTCACTTGTCTTCATGCATCGGTAGTTATTTTCTTGAGAAACTTAAATAGCACAAAATCTAGCAGAATTATCCTTTCTCGTCTTCGAACTCCAAAGACAATCCCGCAGGTGCTTTTGTGTCTCGTCACACACCGATTTTATCTGCTCATCCTACACAGTTCCTTTTCTCGAATCAGATGGCGCTTTTACGGTAATGTGAGCATCACAGAAGTTTACCCTGTTTTTCGGCTTCATGCAATATTTTCATGAAAGCCTATAGTGCATGCAAACTAACGACAACTCAAACATTAACGTCAATCGCCGCTGGGAGAGTTTTCATCCCGAGTAGTTTTGTCGTTTAGCGGATGCTGCGGTTCAAATTCTAAACAGTTCGTGGTATCATTGGTTTTTTGATATTCGAAAAGGCGAAATGCCATCAACTTTATCAACTATTTTTTTGCACTATCTTGTCAATTTGTGTGCTTGATGGATGTTTTAGCAAGAGGACTTCTAACACGCAGAGATGAAACAAAAAGTTGGGATGAGTGAAGTTCGCTGATCAGGGTACATAATGAACTTCAGTTTTTAGACTTCAGTGAAATCACTAGCATCACTAGCATCGTCCGCTCTCTGGTTTTTTTCCTTAGAAGTTTTGGGAGAGGAGTATTGAAGGAGATCAATGTGCAAGGAAGCGAGGGAGCGCTGTAAAAGAGGCATTCATCTATCGCATGACTTAAGAAAACTGTAGAGTTAAAATTTATAACAAGTTTTGCACGTTTTACTTGTCGAGTTTTTATGGTGCTGTTATGGGTAGCTGCAACTGCAGTAATTTTATCAGTATGGATTGTACATTAGAAAGAAGAGGCCCAATAAGGCATAAAGCGATAGACGATAGTCGAACCCTGTTTTGATAGCACGTTCAACGTGTTAAATTTTCTTCGAGAGGTCAGCTCTTCTTCCCCTTGTACGTTCGTTATCTGCCGACAACTGCAAATCTGAACTCACATCTAACCATTTGACGGGCTAATTGTATACACTGTTCTTGAAGAGTAAATTTTCACATACATCGCTTTTTTTTT
>JPKZ01002328.1:318410-344101 GCA_000803305.1 Toxocara canis
GGGCTAGGACGATAAAGATAAGCTCTCCGTATTCGGGCAGGAAATAAGACAGGCTGCTGTTCGTTCCAGCCAGAACGGAGAACTACAGTTCTTTTCTCCTCACCATAGCTAGGATTAGCAGGTGGCGCGAATTGCCAGGAGAATCGAGCATCGTTCCATCCATCCTTCCAGGAGATTTCTGCTCCCGCTTCTTCATTTTCCCAGTCCTTACGCTTCATTCGTCTAGCGTTTTAATGAATCGCGCAGTATCCTTACATCGCACAAGCAAAATGCTTCAAGTTTAAAATGTCCCCCTGGGAATGGCGCTTATCGAATTCCGCTCTTAACAGTAAAGTGAACCAGATGAAAATGAAGTGGCCAACTTCCTAATTCAAGAAGGTGCAAATATAGTGTTTCACAAGCTAAAACGTAAGTTACTGTAATATTTACTTCAAACAACGACAGTAAAAAGGGCGTTTGCGCTTCTGAGGATCCCCCAAACCAGCCAATTTCATAAATTCCCTGCAAATGAGAAATTTTCAAATTTTTCTGAATCGAACACGCGCAAATCTTGCGCACAGATTCGTTTTTCTCTAAGCCAGCTAATGAATCATACAGCTTGACCAGATGCAAAAGCAGCCTTTGCACCTGTTTTAAGAATATACGAGTCCCCTGGACATGATGAAAAAACACGTAGATACGATGCCAATGTAGTGCATTTTCCCAGCTGCAAATCAAAGAGCAAACGCATTAAAAACTGGCGATAAAATTCGGTAATCTACAGGATGAAGTAATTGATAAAGTGTGGAAAATGATGAAAGCTAAGATTACAGACATTCACAAATGGTTTGCTTGGATCGGATTCAATGATATCCAGAAAGAAAACAAGTATGTTTGGTCAGATGGAAGTAATGTGAAGTTTACTAACTGGAAGAAAGGTGAGTGCGCTAGCATTTCTTATCGATAGTTGATAAGATCATAAAAACAAATACAACGTTTTTTTTTCGGTACATCACACTTAAGGGGACGATCGTTGTATAAGTGCATTAAGATAGTGTTGCATGAATTATTTCGGCATATGATGGTTTCAAGGATAAAACTGATATTCGCAATTTCCTTCTGAAATCACCTGTCGGTTGCTTGGAAACTGCATCAACTTTCTCGTGCAAATTTTTTACCCTTCTTGCTCTCCACTTGCCCACCGACTAAGTCCTTTTGGAAGTGGCAAAAACATTCACTTGTCTTCATGCATCGGTAGTTATTTTCTTGAGAAACTTAAATAGCACAAAATCTAGCAGAATTATCCTTTCTCGTCTTCGAACTCCAAAGACAATCCCGCAGGTGCTTTTGTGTCTCGTCACACACCGATTTTATCTGCTCATCCTACACAGTTCCTTTTCTCGAATCAGATGGCGCTTTTACGGTAATGTGAGCATCACAGAAGTTTACCCTGTTTTTCGGCTTCATGCAATATTTTCATGAAAGCCTATAGTGCATGCAAACTAACGACAACTCAAACATTAACGTCAATCGCCGCTGGGAGAGTTTTCATCCCGAGTAGTTTTGTCGTTTAGCGGATGCTGCGGTTCAAATTCTAAACAGTTCGTGGTATCATTGGTTTTTTGATATTCGAAAAGGCGAAATGCCATCAACTTTATCAACTATTTTTTTGCACTATCTTGTCAATTTGTGTGCTTGATGGATGTTTTAGCAAGAGGACTTCTAACACGCAGAGATGAAACAAAAAGTTGGGATGAGTGAAGTTCGCTGATCAGGGTACATAATGAACTTCAGTTTTTAGACTTCAGTGAAATCACTAGCATCACTAGCATCGTCCGCTCTCTGGTTTTTTTCCTTAGAAGTTTTGGGAGAGGAGTATTGAAGGAGATCAATGTGCAAGGAAGCGAGGGAGCGCTGTAAAAGAGGCATTCATCTATCGCATGACTTAAGAAAACTGTAGAGTTAAAATTTATAACAAGTTTTGCACGTTTTACTTGTCGAGTTTTTATGGTGCTGTTATGGGTAGCTGCAACTGCAGTAATTTTATCAGTATGGATTGTACATTAGAAAGAAGAGGCCCAATAAGGCATAAAGCGATAGACGATAGTCGAACCCTGTTTTGATAGCACGTTCAACGTGTTAAATTTTCTTCGAGAGGTCAGCTCTTCTTCCCCTTGTACGTTCGTTATCTGCCGACAACTGCAAATCTGAACTCACATCTAACCATTTGACGGGCTAATTGTATACACTGTTCTTGAAGAGTAAATTTTCACATACATCGCTTTTTTTTTAACGCTAAGGCCACAGGATCGATCACTAGCAATTCGCTTGAAGCCCTTTATTGGTATAGGTGCACGTCGTCCACATATACAATTAGTGCATTATGACGTTGGCAAGTGAGGCAAAGAAGAAGGAGAACAGAATATGCCATAAAAGTGATAACTGATAGAGAAATCGCAACTGGAATTGAAGCCACGGTTTCGTGACGCTATATCGTTAATTTCTTTTCCAGCACAGAACTCTGCCAGCTCACCAGTTCATTCTCAAAAATTTATTGTTCCAGTTTTCAAATGTTAATATTCTTATATATATATATGTACATATATATATATATATATAATGTATGGGCGTGCAGTGGCTCAGTGATAGAGCTCCCGCTCCGTATGTGGGAAGACTGGGTTCGATTCCCGGCTGCTTACCCGACGTATCGACAGCAGGCTGACCACCAGTCGTTCCGAAACTGATCAAAACAATCATGCGTGGGCATGATCGTTGAGATATATGTCAGTGGTATGGTGGTATGGTGGGATACCACTGACATATATATATATATATATATATGTCAGTGGTATGGTGGGAAGTAACCGGGAATCGAGCCCGGGTCTCCCCGCACACCAAGCGGGGGCTCAACCACTGAGCTATTGCCGCTCATATACAGTTATAAATGTGTATATATATATATGTGTATATATATATGTGTATATATTTGTACATTTAAATAAGAAAGACCCATTCAACGTCAGCAAGTATGTAAGTAGAAATGCATTTCAGGTCAACCCGACAATGCCGATCATAATGAAAACTGCGCTGAAATGGACTCTGATGGAATGTGGATGGATTCGTTTTGTATGAGCGGAAGGCATTACATTTGCAAGAGGACATGACATTGATCGAATGGAAGCGTCAAATGCTTTTTCTTTAGTTCAAAAAGTTTCCGTTTTTCAAGACTGATCGCAGTAAACCTCTTTTTGCAAAGTGCTTACTATTTGCCTTTCTTTAGTTGTTCTAAATTCGATCAATATTTAAGATGTAGCTTAATACTGTACATTGTTATCATTCGTAATTATAAGCATTAACGATAAGTACTAAGACGCAATACACGTTTTAACTTCTGAGGAAAAGAAAAAAAACGTTCCGATATATTTCAGTTAAACATTCTTTTTGGATTGTATTATGAGGTCTCTAACGTTGATCTTCAAATACCTTATCTAATCATGAATCTTCATAGAAATTACTCCGTTGGTAGCGAATTCCCTGATTACGTCCATTGCTCTTATATGTGTTCTTTTGTTGTGTACGCATACAAAAAATCGTTTGTTTTTTTTCTGCTTGTTTAATTAGGATGAATAACGAGCATGAACGGAGGTTTTATCATATTTGCATAATGTGACAAAATTTCGAATATATGTGTCGTCTTATTTTCGTTAATTTATTCATCTATGGTTCGCAGTTAAACTATCAGTTTTCTGAAGAGTATTCATAATCGTTCACCGATATTTTCATTTAAACCGTGTGCATTTCATGGAGCTTCTTAGATGGGAAATCGATGACGATGAAGTAATTCCGTCTATTTCGAATGAAAATATCCTTCACGGAAGTATTGAGCATACGAACGATATAGCACGTTCCAAGGCCAAATTCAGCCATTATCACTTAAATGAGGTGTCGTATGGTATAGCAGAAAGCCGTTGTCAACTTTTTGAATTTTCAAAGCGTACGATTTTGTTTGTTCTTGACACTCTCAAATATAGCAAAAATTGCAAAAAAGTAAATGAGGTTCACCGCAAAATGTACCGATCTCGGTGTTTTTTTCTCTCGCTCTTCCCTTTACGAATTTTAAACAGCTCTCTGCGTAAAAACTCTTAATTCGCATCATTATTTACTCTTTATACATGCATAAGGCATATGTTGAAAAAGCCCTAGCGAACAAAAGTTTATCTCTGGTGTATACCACTTTGATTTCGACTAGTCAAACCGGTATTTTATCAGCGTCTTACAGCATGGGAGTTTTCACAAGGATTCTTTCTTTAGATAATGATCGAAAATGATTGTTGGCAAAATACGTCAAATCGTCGAAGAATATACTCGGAGAATATATTAATGTAATTTCATCGCCTTTCTCTCCTCCCATCCCCGCCTGCCCCTTCCCCCTCTCCCTCCCACCTCTATCCTTTTGGGTGGTCTTGGCATGGACCTGGCCTAATGGGCTACTGCGCATAGGCTTAGCCCCTAAGGCGATGCTGAATCCGCATCTAGATCTATATATCCCTACGCCAGCTTACCACGAATAAGTTCATATTTAGAATCCGTACAGTAAAAGCGAACTTGTCTGCTAAAATTACAGCAATGTTTGTAAAACATGAAAAATTACATGAAAAATTACAGGCACTACTAAGACAAATGCGTGTTTTTTCAAAGTTGTTTTACACAAGGTAATGTTATGAAATACTGTTTTATAAATGTTGTGTCCTGAGCCATTGCTATTTGATCGGCATAGCTGAATTTCAGTCAACTGCACTCGGTTAGTGAATCACCACCCGCCAATATCTTATTCCTTGCATCCCCACATCTGCGGCAGTTACAAGTTGAGCTTGTGTAGCAATCTCATTTAAATTTTCGTTTATTTGCTATGAGAGTGATGCTGAGCGCTGTCTGGATGCTTCTCCATTTCTCGCAATTTTATCGCTCCAGGGAGTTTTATAAATTTAACTGATCAAACTGGCACCTACGTTTGAACTGCAGTCGAGTCTATAAACAGGCTAGAACATCTTTTGGCTTCCGCTCCTTCCCACTGATCAGAGGAATTTAATGATCAAAAGATAAAAAAACTGGTTACACCGAACTGGGTTTTCTTTTATATTTTTACTTTCCTTGAATAAGCATATCTGATACGAAGGCACAGGAACTTTTGTTTGCATTCGGTTATGTAAAGCTAGCTATTAAAATACAATTTCTTATGAATATGCGAATAGCTTAGTAGGAATCCTTATAATTAAATTTTGCGAGGTGAGCCTAACCCCTGTAATCCTATAATCCCTAATCCCTATAAATCCCTATAAATAAAGCTCGTTTGCGAGATCAACTTATACGGAGGCTGAACGCTGTTTTTTTTTTTGAAGTTTCCCCAGTCCTTCGTTTTCATTTTTACCACGATTCGCCTCCTTTCACTCCTTCGTCCCGTTCATATTCCCTCTATCCTCAAAATTCTGGATTGAAAACCCAACGAGCCATCCCAAATGATTTCATCGAAACATGGAATACCGCATCTACTTTATAGCCTCAATTTATTATCGCTTTTCTCGGTATGGCGAAAGCGCATTATTGAACGGTCATATGTATACGTATTGACGTATGCATGTACGTGTATCTTCACAAACCAGAAGAGCTAATACGGGAAGGTCAGCCATATCGAGAGCCCACCAAACGACTGTGAGTGCCATCCAAAGATATCCGGCGATATGCTATCTGAATTAATGGAAAATATTATGGGAAAAACAGGAAATATGCTACCGGCCACGGTAATTAAGCAATTAGCTGCACTCATGTTCCGCTTTTTTGGCCGAATTTGGTCGCGAGCGATTCAAAACCGGTATAATGTAGAATGCACGAAACGCAGCTTGAAGTGTGGATTTTTTTTTGAATGAAAAATGGGAAATTTTTGGAAAAAGTGAACGCAAAACAAACTTCTTAAGAAAACCGGCATTAACAGTGATAGCGATCCTGATCTGGCAAATAAATGGTCTCGCCGACGCCATCGATTCACATGCTCCTTAAAAGCAACTGTTTGACAAGCGGAACAATTTGTGCTTTTAGCTAAGTGTTCTTCATTTGATTTTCAAACATTTCTTCGAACGCTTTAGCAAGAATTGCGTAAAGCGCGTAACATACCAGCTCCTGTTTATCTTCACAGGTGAAAAGTCCTGGTATTAAAACTTCCACCAAAATTCCCCAAAAAAAAGCACAAAAACGCAATGCATAAATCTAAAACGATTTCTTCGCATCGTCAGCTACAGAAAATCAATGAGACGAATGTGACCATTGAGAACAATGAGATCAGTGAGGTTAATCGGAGGAATAAGACCAATATTTTTGCACATTAAAGTACAGTACCAACAAAATCGTAAAATTGGTGGGGCCTTAATAATTGAGTTATCTAAAGCCGTCATTGATCTTCATCGGCTTTTTTTTAAAATGAAAATACAACATAGAATTTCAAAAGCAAAAATTTTCGCTCTGTTAATTGCGATTTTAATTTGGGAGATCTGCAGTAGATTGAGCATGTAGGCACAATTTGTTATAGGGCACAGCGATGAAAAATCTTTAGTCCCTTAGGTATGATACCAGATTTAGCCATTTCCCGCTCACTGTAGGATTCGTATGTTGCTTCTGGTTCCAATTTTCGGCAGATGTGTGCGTCATTCTCACCTTCATAAGCATAGTATTATACCAAAATGTGCAGAAACCATCGATTTTGATTTGAGCGGTATGCATACTTAGTGAACAATGAATTCTCTTATAAGTGCCCATTTAGCAGTAACCGTGAAACGGTACTATTATTATTATTGTTATTATTGTTATTTTTATATGTTTCTTTTTATTACTGTTGCTCATTAAAAGATGCTGAATACCATACAACAGTGTGTAGATGTATGTTGGTACGGAGTTGTGTAGATGTGTGCTGGTATGGAGTTGCGTAGATGTGTGCTGGTACGGCGTATATTCCTTAGTGATTATAGTGGCGGTCATACAATCATTTTTACTTTGGTTTCTTTCACCGGTTAATGCAGTTTTTATCAGTCGATTTCGATAAACGTTTCTTTCACCTCCTCCTTCTCAGCTTTCGTAGCTACGTAACTGAGTTCTCTAGGCGATTCTCTTCAAACGATTGTCGACAAGAAGAGGATTACAGAGGCTCGCTCGTCTTTATGTTCTGTAAACGTCATTCATCGAATGGAACATGTAAATTAAAGCAACGAATACTTATCACGAAATGTCAACGTACTTTCGTTCTATTTTTTTCTAAAAGCAAAGAGGGAGTGAAGAGATGTGTGCCAAGGGGTAAGCACGATATTGTGCTTTGGCTGCTAAACTCATTTCTTTTTTTTTCTAGAAATTTGATTCTGCAAAATGGCAATACTGTGGAGCGTTGTACAATGTGAAATTTCAGAGATTATATTTCAGCTCACTGAAATCATCTCGAGTGATACATCTCGTGTATCGGTAAATGCACTGGATACCACCTCGCCGAGCAAGCCGATCATCTCGAACGACAGCACCTTACAGACTACTGAGATTCGTTGAAAGTTTTAGTCTGTTGATGAGTCTGTTGAATTTAAATCGAATTTCTTCTTCGAAAAGTGGTATGGTGGTATGGTGGGATACCACTGACATATATATATATATATATATGTCAGTGGTATGGTGGGAAGTAACCGGGAATCGAGCCCGGGTCTCCCCGCACACCAAGCGGGGGCTCAACCACTGAGCTATTGCCGCTCATATACAGTTATAAATGTGTATATATATATATGTGTATATATATATGTGTATATATTTGTACATTTAAATAAGAAAGACCCATTCAACGTCAGCAAGTATGTAAGTAGAAATGCATTTCAGGTCAACCCGACAATGCCGATCATAATGAAAACTGCGCTGAAATGGACTCTGATGGAATGTGGATGGATTCGTTTTGTATGAGCGGAAGGCATTACATTTGCAAGAGGACATGACATTGATCGAATGGAAGCGTCAAATGCTTTTTCTTTAGTTCAAAAAGTTTCCGTTTTTCAAGACTGATCGCAGTAAACCTCTTTTTGCAAAGTGCTTACTATTTGCCTTTCTTTAGTTGTTCTAAATTCGATCAATATTTAAGATGTAGCTTAATACTGTACATTGTTATCATTCGTAATTATAAGCATTAACGATAAGTACTAAGACGCAATATACGTTTTAACTTCTGAGGAAAAGAAAAAAAACGTTCCGATATATTTCAGTTAAACATTCTTTTTGGATTGTATTATGAGGTCTCTAACGTTGATCTTCAAATACCTTATCTAATCATGAATCTTCATAGAAATTACTCCGTTGGTAGCGAATTCCCTGATTACGTCCATTGCTCTTATATGTGTTCTTTTGTTGTGTACGCATACAAAAAATCGTTTGTTTTTTTTCTGCTTGTTTAATTAGGATGAATAACGAGCATGAACGGAGGTTTTATCATATTTGCATAATGTGACAAAATTTCGAATATATGTGTCGTCTTATTTTCGTTAATTTATTCATCTATGGTTCGCAGTTAAACTATCAGTTTTCTGAAGAGTATTCATAATCGTTCACCGATATTTTCATTTAAACCGTGTGCATTTCATGGAGCTTCTTAGATGGGAAATCGATGACGATGAAGTAATTCCGTCTATTTCGAATGAAAATATCCTTCACGGAAGTATTGAGCATACGAACGATATAGCACGTTCCAAGGCCAAATTCAGCCATTATCACTTAAATGAGGTGTCGTATGGTATAGCAGAAAGCCGTTGTCAACTTTTTGAATTTTCAAAGCGTACGATTTTGTTTGTTCTTGACACTCTCAAATATAGCAAAAATTGCAAAAAAGTAAATGAGGTTCACCGCAAAATGTACCGATCTCGGTGTTTTTTTCTCTCGCTCTTCCCTTTACGAATTTTAAACAGCTCTCTGCGTAAAAACTCTTAATTCGCATCATTATTTACTCTTTATACATGCATAAGGCATATGTTGAAAAAGCCCTAGCGAACAAAAGTTTATCTCTGGTGTATACCACTTTGATTTCGACTAGTCAAACCGGTATTTTATCAGCGTCTTACAGCATGGGAGTTTTCACAAGGATTCTTTCTTTAGATAATGATCGAAAATGATTGTTGGCAAAATACGTCAAATCGTCGAAGAATATACTCGGAGAATATATTAATGTAATTTCATCGCCTTTCTCTCCTCCCATCCCCGCCTGCCCCTTCCCCCTCTCCCTCCCACCTCTATCCTTTTGGGTGGTCTTGGCATGGACCTGGCCTAATGGGCTACTGCGCATAGGCTTAGCCCCTAAGGCGATGCTGAATCCGCATCTAGATCTATATACCCCTACGCCAGCTTACCACGAATAAGTTCATATTTAGAATCCGTACAGTAAAAGCGAACTTGTCTGCTAAAATTACAGCAATGTTTGTAAAACATGAAAAATTACATGAAAAATTACAGGCACTACTAAGACAAATGCGTGTTTTTTCAAAGTTGTTTTACACAAGGTAATGTTATGAAATACTGTTTTATAAATGTTGTGTCCTGAGCCATTGCTATTTGATCGGCATAGCTGAATTTCAGTCAACTGCACTCGGTTAGTGAATCACCACCCGCCAATATCTTATTCCTTGCATCCCCACATCTGCGGCAGTTACAAGTTGAGCTTGTGTAGCAATCTCATTTAAATTTTCGTTTATTTGCTATGAGAGTGATGCTGAGCGCTGTCTGGATGCTTCTCCATTTCTCGCAATTTTATCGCTCCAGGGAGTTTTATAAATTTAACTGATCAAACTGGCACCTACGTTTGAACTGCAGTCGAGGTCTATAAACAGGCTAGAACATCTTTTGGCTTCCGCTCCTTCCCACTGATCAGAGGAATTTAATGATCAAAAGATAAAAAAACTGGTTACACCGAACTGGGTTTTCTTTTATATTTTTACTTTCCTTGAATAAGCATATCTGATACGAAGGCACAGGAACTTTTGTTTGCATTCGGTTATGTAAAGCTAGCTATTAAAATACAATTTCTTATGAATATGCGAATAGCTTAGTAGGAATCCTTATAATTAAATTTTGCGAGGTGAGCCTAACCCCTGTAATCCTATAATCCCTAATCCCTATAAATCCCCATAAATAAAGCTCGTTTGCGAGATCAACTTATACGGAGGCTGAACGCTGTTTTTTTTTTTGAAGTTTCCCCAGTCCTTCGTTTCCATTTTTACCACGATTCGCCTCCTTTCACTCCTTCGTCCCGTTCATATTCCCTCTATCCTCAAAATTCTGGATTGAAAACCCAACGAGCCATCCCAAATGATTTCATCGAAACATGGAATACCGCATCTACTTTATAGCCTCAATTTATTATCGCTTTTCTCGGTATGGCGAAAGCGCATTATTGAACGGTCATATGTATACGTATTGACGTATGCATGTACGTGTATCTTCACAAACCAGAAGAGCTAATACGGGAAGGTCAGCCATATCGAGAGCCCACCAAACGACTGTGAGTGCCATCCAAAGATATCCGGCGATATGCTATCTGAATTAATGGAAAATATTATGGGAAAAACAGGAAATATGCTACCGGCCACGGTAATTAAGCAATTAGCTGCACTCATGTTCCGCTTTTTTGGCCGAATTTGGTCGCGAGCGATTCAAAACCGGTATAATGTAGAATGCACGAAACGCAGCTTGAAGTGTGGATTTTTTTTTGAATGAAAAATGGGAAATTTTTGGAAAAAGTGAACGCAAAACAAACTTCTTAAGAAAACCGGCATTAACAGTGATAGCGATCCTGATCTGGCAAATAAATGGTCTCGCCGACGCCATCGATTCACATGCTCCTTAAAAGCAACTGTTTGACAAGCGGAACAATTTGTGCTTTTAGCTAAGTGTTCTTCATTTGATTTTCAAACATTTCTTCGAACGCTTTAGCAAGAATTGCGTAAAGCGCGTAACATACCAGCTCCTGTTTATCTTCACAGGTGAAAAGTCCTGGTATTAAAACTTCCACCAAAATTCCCCAAAAAAAAGCACAAAAACGCAATGCATAAATCTAAAACGATTTCTTCGCATCGTCAGCTACAGAAAATCAATGAGACGAATGTGACCATTGAGAACAATGAGATCAGTGAGGTTAATCGGAGGAATAAGACCAATATTTTTGCACATTAAAGTACAGTACCAACAAAATCGTAAAATTGGTGGGGCCTTAATAATTGAGTTATCTAAAGCCGTCATTGATCTTCATCGGCTTTTTTTTAAAATGAAAATACAACATAGAATTTCAAAAGCAAAAATTTTCGCTCTGTTAATTGCGATTTTAATTTGGGAGATCTGCAGTAGATTGAGCATGTAGGCACAATTTGTTATAGGGCACAGCGATGAAAAATCTTTAGTCCCTTAGGTATGATACCAGATTTAGCCATTTCCCGCTCACTGTAGGATTCGTATGTTGCTTCTGGTTCCAATTTTCGGCAGATGTGTGCGTCATTCTCACCTTCATAAGCATAGTATTATACCAAAATGTGCAGAAACCATCGATTTTGATTTGAGCGGTATGCATACTTAGTGAACAATGAATTCTCTTATAAGTGCCCATTTAGCAGTAACCGTGAAACGGTACTATTATTATTATTGTTATTATTGTTATTTTTATATGTTTCTTTTTATTACTGTTGCTCATTAAAAGATGCTGAATACCATACAACAGTGTGTAGATGTATGTTGGTACGGAGTTGTGTAGATGTGTGCTGGTATGGAGTTGCGTAGATGTGTGCTGGTACGGCGTATATTCCTTAGTGATTATAGTGGCGGTCATACAATCATTTTTACTTTGGTTTCTTTCACCGGTTAATGCAGTTTTTATCAGTCGATTTCGATAAACGTTTCTTTCACCTCCTCCTTCTCAGCTTTCGTAGCTACGTAACTGAGTTCTCTAGGCGATTCTCTTCAAACGATTGTCGACAAGAAGAGGATTACAGAGGCTCGCTCGTCTTTATGTTCTGTAAACGTCATTCATCGAATGGAACATGTAAATTAAAGCAACGAATACTTATCACGAAATGTCAACGTACTTTCGTTCTATTTTTTTCTAAAAGCAAAGAGGGAGTGAAGAGATGTGTGCCAAGGGGTAAGCACGATATTGTGCTTTGGCTGCTAAACTCATTTCTTTTTTTTTCTAGAAATTTGATTCTGCAAAATGGCAATACTGTGGAGCGTTGTGCAATGTGAAATTTCAGAGATTATATTTCAGCTCACTGAAATCATCTCGAGTGATACATCTCGTGTATCGGTAAATGCACTGGATACCACCTCGCCGAGCAAGCCGATCATCTCGAACGACAGCACCTTACAGACTACTGAGATTCGTTGAAAGTTTTAGTCTGTTGATGAGTCTGTTGAATTTAAATCGAATTTCTTCTTCGAAATCTTCGTTCGCCTTCTTCCACATTGTTTTTCATTTCTTTCATCGTTCTGATTGCTCTGTTGTTCATTGGCGCGATACATCGCGATTGCACATTGTTGATCTCAGACCAAATTTGCTGACTTTCTCAATTTGCAAAAAGCGGCGATCATCTGAGTCATTTGCAGTATTCTTCTACCAAATAATGTTTTCCGTGGGCATCTGGTCAGCTCTTACTGAACCAGTTTTACCGTAAAGCGACTGAGACATGTATGATTCGAACCGCTGGGATTGAACCATAGTTTTTTTTTTCGCGTATCTCAAAACGCGTCCTCTTACTTGCCTTCCACCGTTCCATCCTTATCACCATAATTCGGCCATATCATCATTCTGAACCGTATGATATTTATTCGCATATTATCCCCTCACGAACAAACTGTTAAGCGATAACCGAATCAACGAGCCATATACAGTCTATTGCACATCTCTTAAAAGAAATGGCTTATTTGGAATGCTCAAGCCGAATTTTTCGAAGTTTTTAGTCCGAAGAGAGACAGACTCTTTGAAATAACAGATGAGAAGACGCAATTTAATGCTCACATGAAGCGTTGCGTGCATCGAGTTCATTTGCTCGAAGGTCGACATATGTAAGCGGAGACGGCTGTGACGATAGAGCTATTTTTGGACTAGACGTTTCATGTGGACCACGCTATTTTCTTTCTTTTGCTATATTTCCGGCGTGACGCCAATCCATTAGACGAAATTGTAAGGTTCCAACGCAACAATAAACAGTATTCATTTTTTTCCGGATAGTCCAATATATATATGGCTGCAATTTTAGAAGTGACGTTGTGGAAAGGTGCGTTTCCAATTGCTATTGTCTGAAAAATAAATAGCAATTTCGGACGTAACTCTCTCAAACGTTCTACTTTTTGATTTGGGTTTTCCTAGAAGTTGCACTATTGGATGACGCTTTCTGGGAATAAGTAATTTTGGTTGAGGTTTTTCGAGTATCAACCGATGTAAGTGATGTCGCCTACTGGCTACGGAGGGTTACATTTTTTTTTTAAAAATATTCTCTAAAATTCGAAAGTTTTGCCGAGCATCATTACTATATTCTGTTGCGCTCAACTCTTGCGTCGCCCAAACAGAGTGCCATAGTTGGCAAAACAACCCCGAAAATTACTGTTCAAGTTAAAGGTAAATAATTAGGCATGAGGGCATAATAACCAAATCACATGAATCGTTATGCACACATACTTTAACAGTGGTTTTTGTTTGCAAGTAGCTGACCTAATGCATTTGCATAGCTCATGATAGTCGTTGTAATTTTTCAACACAATTTTCATTACCATGCTATTTTTTAATGGGCTTTCGTCCCATGTAGGAGTACGAATACGAAATGCGCTATATCTCGCAAAAAATGAAATTGAATAAATAAATAAGTGAATAAATGAATGAGTAAATAGATAAATTAATTGATTGATAAACTAAACAAACAAGTAAATAAAATTAACTAATATTTTAATTAACTAAATAAATAGATCCGTAAGTATTGTATACTCACTGTATTCTACATATCATATCTTCAGGAAGTTCTGTAAAAGAATTTCCTATCTTTTTTTGCTCATTTTTAATCTTATGCATTAAAAATATTTTCGTTTTGTTTTGCTTCAATGAAGTTTAGTAAAAGGAGAAGGGAAAAGTCGTCTAATTACAACCTTTAGCGCATGAAAAGAAGGGCTTCGCCAGGCGCTTTTTCGATAAGCTTTCTCAAGAAGCTTTCTGTTTCCTTCATTGCAAAAAGTACAAGCACTGTTCTCGTTTACTAAATTACTTAACCTCAAAACTTAGTTACTTCTACCACCAAACTTTTGCAGTTAGATCGTTCAAGATCTATTCGAAAATTCTAGGCATGATGGTAGAGTAGGTTACTTTTCTTCTATTTCTTAGCACTAATGAGTTGAAAGACTCTATTCATTTTACAATTATCTGCGCTATTGAAAAAAATGTTGACAGGAATTCATTTATAATTTTTCGTCTAAATTTTTGCTTGGGATTACAACGCATTTAAAACTCTTCGGTCGTTTGAAAACTAATCTCATTATCCTTTACGGTGTTCCTTTCACATTCATGAGGGGCATGGCATTTGTCACGCGATCAGACCTCATAGATTGCCAATAACGACGTTTACATTTCTTTTTCTTCTCGATCACAGCACGCAATGTTTGTTTTACTTGGACGATGATCGACGAACTTACCTACGGGGTTCATCGACCATCGTATAAGTAATTCACCTAGACGATGGTCGATGAACTCACCACGTATTAGGCAAATCGGTTAAAATCATTTATAGGATTAGTGTTAAGAAATAGAAGAACTCATTAATGCTAAGAAATAGAAGAAAAATAACCTACTCTACCGTCATGCCTAGAATTTTCGAACAAATCCTGAACGGTTAAAATCCCTTATAGGAATTCCAAATAAAGGAAATGAGTGATAGTGATCACAAACAACAATATACTAATCATCTTTATTCATTTCTGCCGCTCCAATGAATAACTTTGCTGTTCTGCCATTTATGCAGAAGCGGAACTGTCTCATGTCGATAGTGCTTTGTCCTAGTCATCATGACCGTATCCGATAGAATTCGATGTTTCTGCCATATACTTATTAAATCGAAGCTGCCGGCTATGGAACGTTTAGTAATTAGGCTAAAGAAATATATTGGATTATGTTGTTTGCGATCGTCAATTGCGCAGCAGTAAATGTCATTAATATGGCGTTTCGGCACCGTATGAAGGTCGATGCTGAGAGTACAATGTTCATGAAGGGCGCGACCACATATGCTTGAATCGATTTCTTGTATGCAAACAAATTTACGCTTAGTTTATGAAATTGGCTATTTTGATAACTGATTTATATAACTGATTTGTATAACTGATTTATATAACTGATTTTGATAACTGATTTGCCAGATCGTGCATAGCAACCCCCTGGAAAAAGTGAACGCAAAACAAACTTCTTAAGAAAACCGGCATTAACAGTGATAGCGATCCTGATCTGGCAAATAAATGGTCTCGCCGACGCCATCGATTCACATGCTCCTTAAAAGCAACTGTTTGACAAGCGGAACAATTTGTGCTTTTAGCTAAGTGTTCTTCATTTGATTTTCAAACATTTCTTCGAACGCTTTAGCAAGAATTGCGTAAAGCGCGTAACATACCAGCTCCTGTTTATCTTCACAGGTGAAAAGTCCTGGTATTAAAACTTCCACCAAAATTCCCCAAAAAAAAGCACAAAAACGCAATGCATAAATCTAAAACGATTTCTTCGCATCGTCAGCTACAGAAAATCAATGAGACGAATGTGACCATTGAGAACAATGAGATCAGTGAGGTTAATCGGAGGAATAAGACCAATATTTTTGCACATTAAAGTACAGTACCAACAAAATCGTAAAATTGGTGGGGCCTTAATAATTGAGTTATCTAAAGCCGTCATTGATCTTCATCGGCTTTTTTTTAAAATGAAAATACAACATAGAATTTCAAAAGCAAAAATTTTCGCTCTGTTAATTGCGATTTTAATTTGGGAGATCTGCAGTAGATTGAGCATGTAGGCACAATTTGTTATAGGGCACAGCGATGAAAAATCTTTAGTCCCTTAGGTATGATACCAGATTTAGCCATTTCCCGCTCACTGTAGGATTCGTATGTTGCTTCTGGTTCCAATTTTCGGCAGATGTGTGCGTCATTCTCACCTTCATAAGCATAGTATTATACCAAAATGTGCAGAAACCATCGATTTTGATTTGAGCGGTATGCATACTTAGTGAACAATGAATTCTCTTATAAGTGCCCATTTAGCAGTAACCGTGAAACGGTACTATTATTATTATTGTTATTATTGTTATTTTTATATGTTTCTTTTTATTACTGTTGCTCATTAAAAGATGCTGAATACCATACAACAGTGTGTAGATGTATGTTGGTACGGAGTTGTGTAGATGTGTGCTGGTATGGAGTTGCGTAGATGTGTGCTGGTACGGCGTATATTCCTTAGTGATTATAGTGGCGGTCATACAATCATTTTTACTTTGGTTTCTTTCACCGGTTAATGCAGTTTTTATCAGTCGATTTCGATAAACGTTTCTTTCACCTCCTCCTTCTCAGCTTTCGTAGCTACGTAACTGAGTTCTCTAGGCGATTCTCTTCAAACGATTGTCGACAAGAAGAGGATTACAGAGGCTCGCTCGTCTTTATGTTCTGTAAACGTCATTCATCGAATGGAACATGTAAATTAAAGCAACGAATACTTATCACGAAATGTCAACGTACTTTCGTTCTATTTTTTTCTAAAAGCAAAGAGGGAGTGAAGAGATGTGTGCCAAGGGGTAAGCACGATATTGTGCTTTGGCTGCTAAACTCATTTCTTTTTTTTTCTAGAAATTTGATTCTGCAAAATGGCAATACTGTGGAGCGTTGTGCAATGTGAAATTTCAGAGATTATATTTCAGCTCACTGAAATCATCTCGAGTGATACATCTCGTGTATCGGTAAATGCACTGGATACCACCTCGCCGAGCAAGCCGATCATCTCGAACGACAGCACCTTACAGACTACTGAGATTCGTTGAAAGTTTTAGTCTGTTGATGAGTCTGTTGAATTTAAATCGAATTTCTTCTTCGAAATCTTCGTTCGCCTTCTTCCACATTGTTTTTCATTTCTTTCATCGTTCTGATTGCTCTGTTGTTCATTGGCGCGATACATCGCGATTGCACATTGTTGATCTCAGACCAAATTTGCTGACTTTCTCAATTTGCAAAAAGCGGCGATCATCTGAGTCATTTGCAGTATTCTTCTACCAAATAATGTTTTCCGTGGGCATCTGGTCAGCTCTTACTGAACCAGTTTTACCGTAAAGCGACTGAGACATGTATGATTCGAACCGCTGGGATTGAACCATAGTTTTTTTTTTCGCGTATCTCAAAACGCGTCCTCTTACTTGCCTTCCACCGTTCCATCCTTATCACCATAATTCGGCCATATCATCATTCTGAACCGTATGATATTTATTCGCATATTATCCCCTCACGAACAAACTGTTAAGCGATAACCGAATCAACGAGCCATATACAGTCTATTGCACATCTCTTAAAAGAAATGGCTTATTTGGAATGCTCAAGCCGAATTTTTCGAAGTTTTTAGTCCGAAGAGAGACAGACTCTTTGAAATAACAGATGAGAAGACGCAATTTAATGCTCACATGAAGCGTTGCGTGCATCGAGTTCATTTGCTCGAAGGTCGACATATGTAAGCGGAGACGGCTGTGACGATAGAGCTATTTTTGGACTAGACGTTTCATGTGGACCACGCTATTTTCTTTCTTTTGCTATATTTCCGGCGTGACGCCAATCCATTAGACGAAATTGTAAGGTTCCAACGCAACAATAAACAGTATTCATTTTTTTCCGGATAGTCCAATATATATATGGCTGCAATTTTAGAAGTGACGTTGTGGAAAGGTGCGTTTCCAATTGCTATTGTCTGAAAAATAAATAGCAATTTCGGACGTAACTCTCTCAAACGTTCTACTTTTTGATTTGGGTTTTCCTAGAAGTTGCACTATTGGATGACGCTTTCTGGGAATAAGTAATTTTGGTTGAGGTTTTTCGAGTATCAACCGATGTAAGTGATGTCGCCTACTGGCTACGGAGGGTTACATTTTTTTTTTAAAAATATTCTCTAAAATTCGAAAGTTTTGCCGAGCATCATTACTATATTCTGTTGCGCTCAACTCTTGCGTCGCCCAAACAGAGTGCCATAGTTGGCAAAACAACCCCGAAAATTACTGTTCAAGTTAAAGGTAAATAATTAGGCATGAGGGCATAATAACCAAATCACATGAATCGTTATGCACACATACTTTAACAGTGGTTTTTGTTTGCAAGTAGCTGACCTAATGCATTTGCATAGCTCATGATAGTCGTTGTAATTTTTCAACACAATTTTCATTACCATGCTATTTTTTAATGGGCTTTCGTCCCATGTAGGAGTACGAATACGAAATGCGCTATATCTCGCAAAAAATGAAATTGAATAAATAAATAAGTGAATAAATGAATGAGTAAATAGATAAATTAATTGATTGATAAACTAAACAAACAAGTAAATAAAATTAACTAATATTTTAATTAACTAAATAAATAGATCCGTAAGTATTGTATACTCACTGTATTCTACATATCATATCTTCAGGAAGTTCTGTAAAAGAATTTCCTATCTTTTTTTTTGCTCATTTTTAATCTTATGCATTAAAAATATTTTCGTTTTGTTTTGCTTCAATGAAGTTTAGTAAAAGGAGAAGGGAAAAGTCGTCTAATTACAACCTTTAGCGCATGAAAAGAAGGGCTTCGCCAGGCGCTTTTTCGATAAGCTTTCTCAAGAAGCTTTCTGTTTCCTTCATTGCAAAAAGTACAAGCACTGTTCTCGTTTACTAAATTACTTAACCTCAAAACTTAGTTACTTCTACCACCAAACTTTTGCAGTTAGATCGTTCAAGATCTATTCGAAAATTCTAGGCATGATGGTAGAGTAGGTTACTTTTCTTCTATTTCTTAGCACTAATGAGTTGAAAGACTCTATTCATTTTACAATTATCTGCGCTATTGAAAAAAATGTTGACAGGAATTCATTTATAATTTTTCGTCTAAATTTTTGCTTGGGATTACAACGCATTTAAAACTCTTCGGTCGTTTGAAAACTAATCTCATTATCCTTTACGGTGTTCCTTTCACATTCATGAGGGGCATGGCATTTGTCACGCGATCAGACCTCATAGATTGCAATAACGACCTTTACATTTCTTTTTCTTCTCGATCACAGCACGCAATGTTTGTTTTACTTGGACGATGATCGACAAACTTACCTACGGGGTTCATCGACCATCGTATAAGTAATTCACCTAGACGATGGTCGATGAACTCACCACGTATTAGGCAAATCGGTTAAAATCATTTATAGGATTAGTGTTAAGAAATAGAAGAACTCATTAATGCTAAGAAATAGAAGAAAAATAACCTACTCTACCGTCATGCCTAGAATTTTCGAACAAATCCTGAACGGTTAAAATCCCTTATAGGAATTCCAAATAAAGGAAATGAGTGATAGTGATCACAAACAACAATATACTAATCATCTTTATTCATTTCTGCCGCTCCAATGAATAACTTTGCTGTTCTGCCATTTATGCAGAAGCGGAACTGTCTCATGTCGATAGTGCTTTGTCCCAGTCATCATGACCGTATCCGATAGAATTCGATGTTTCTGCCATATACTTATTAAATCGAAGCTGCCGGCTATGGAGCGTTTAGTAATTAGGCTAAAGAAATATATTGGATTATGTTGTTTGCGATCGTCAATTGCGCAGCAGTAAATGTCATTAATATGGCGTTTCGGCACCGTATGAAGGTCGATGCTGAGAGTACAATGTTCATGAAGGGCGCGACCACATATGCTTGAATCGATTTCTTGTATGCAAACAAATTTACGCTTAGTTTATGAAATTGGCTATTTTGATAACTGATTTATATAACTGATTTGTATAACTGATTTATATAACTGATTTTGATAACTGATTTGCCAGATCGTGCATAGCAACCCCCCCAGGGAGTTTTATAAATTTAACTGATCAAACTGGCACCTACGTTTGAACTGCAGTCGAGTCTATAAACAGGCTAGAACATCTTTTGGCTTCCGCTCCTTCCCACTGATCAGAGGAATTTAATGATCAAAAGATAAAAAAACTGGTTACACCGAACTGGGTTTTCTTTTATATTTTTACTTTCCTTGAATAAGCATATCTGATACGAAGGCACAGGAACTTTTGTTTGCATTCGGTTATGTAAAGCTAGCTATTAAAATACACTTTCTTATGAATATGCGAATAGCTTAGTAGGAATCCTTATAATTAAATTTTGCGAGGTGAGCCTAACCCCTGTAATCCTATAATCCCTAATCCCTATAAATCCCTATAAATAAAGCTCGTTTGCGAGATCAACTTATACGGAGGCTGAACGCTGTTTTTTTTTTTGAAGTTTCCCCAGTCCTTCGTTTCCATTTTTACCACGATTCGCCTCCTTTCACTCCTTCGTCCCGTTCATATTCCCTCTATCCTCAAAATTCTGGATTGAAAACCCAACGAGCCATCCCAAATGATTTCATCGAAACATGGAATACCGCATCTACTTTATAGCCTCAATTTATTATCGCTTTTCTCGGTATGGCGAAAGCGCATTATTGAACGGTCATATGTATACGTATTGACGTATGCATGTACGTGTATCTTCACAAACCAGAAGAGCTAATACGGGAAGGTCAGCCATATCGAGAGCCCACCAAACGACTGTGAGTGCCATCCAAAGATATCCGGCGATATGCTATCTGAATTAATGGAAAATATTATGGGAAAAACAGGAAATATGCTACCGGCCACGGTAATTAAGCAATTAGCTGCACTCATGTTCCGCTTTTTTGGCCGAATTTGGTCGCGAGCGATTCAAAACCGGTATAATGTAGAATGCACGAAACGCAGCTTGAAGTGTGGATTTTTTTTTGAATGAAAAATGGGAAATTTTTGGAAAAAGTGAACGCAAAACAAACTTCTTAAGAAAACCGGCATTAACAGTGATAGCGATCCTGATCTGGCAAATAAATGGTCTCGCCGACGCCATCGATTCACATGCTCCTTAAAAGCAACTGTTTGACAAGCGGAACAATTTGTGCTTTTAGCTAAGTGTTCTTCATTTGATTTTCAAACATTTCTTCGAACGCTTTAGCAAGAATTGCGTAAAGCGCGTAACATACCAGCTCCTGTTTATCTTCACAGGTGAAAAGTCCTGGTATTAAAACTTCCACCAAAATTCCCCAAAAAAAAGCACAAAAACGCAATGCATAAATCTAAAACGATTTCTTCGCATCGTCAGCTACAGAAAATCAATGAGACGAATGTGACCATTGAGAACAATGAGATCAGTGAGGTTAATCGGAGGAATAAGACCAATATTTTTGCACATTAAAGTACAGTACCAACAAAATCGTAAAATTGGTGGGGCCTTAATAATTGAGTTATCTAAAGCCGTCATTGATCTTCATCGGCTTTTTTTTAAAATGAAAATACAACATAGAATTTCAAAAGCAAAAATTTTCGCTCTGTTAATTGCGATTTTAATTTGGGAGATCTGCAGTAGATTGAGCATGTAGGCACAATTTGTTATAGGGCACAGCGATGAAAAATCTTTAGTCCCTTAGGTATGATACCAGATTTAGCCATTTCCCGCTCACTGTAGGATTCGTATGTTGCTTCTGGTTCCAATTTTCGGCAGATGTGTGCGTCATTCTCACCTTCATAAGCATAGTATTATACCAAAATGTGCAGAAACCATCGATTTTGATTTGAGCGGTATGCATACTTAGTGAACAATGAATTCTCTTATAAGTGCCCATTTAGCAGTAACCGTGAAACGGTACTATTATTATTATTGTTATTATTGTTATTTTTATATGTTTCTTTTTATTACTGTTGCTCATTAAAAGATGCTGAATACCATACAACAGTGTGTAGATGTATGTTGGTACGGAGTTGTGTAGATGTGTGCTGGTATGGAGTTGCGTAGATGTGTGCTGGTACGGCGTATATTCCTTAGTGATTATAGTGGCGGTCATACAATCATTTTTACTTTGGTTTCTTTCACCGGTTAATGCAGTTTTTATCAGTCGATTTCGATAAACGTTTCTTTCACCTCCTCCTTCTCAGCTTTCGTAGCTACGTAACTGAGTTCTCTAGGCGATTCTCTTCAAACGATTGTCGACAAGAAGAGGATTACAGAGGCTCGCTCGTCTTTATGTTCTGTAAACGTCATTCATCGAATGGAACATGTAAATTAAAGCAACGAATACTTATCACGAAATGTCAACGTACTTTCGTTCTATTTTTTTCTAAAAGCAAAGAGGGAGTGAAGAGATGTGTGCCAAGGGGTAAGCACGATATTGTGCTTTGGCTGCTAAACTCATTTCTTTTTTTTTCTAGAAATTTGATTCTGCAAAATGGCAATACTGTGGAGCGTTGTGCAATGTGAAATTTCAGAGATTATATTTCAGCTCACTGAAATCATCTCGAGTGATACATCTCGTGTATCGGTAAATGCACTGGATACCACCTCGCCGAGCAAGCCGATCATCTCGAACGACAGCACCTTACAGACTACTGAGATTCGTTGAAAGTTTTAGTCTGTTGATGAGTCTGTTGAATTTAAATCGAATTTCTTCTTCGAAATCTTCGTTCGCCTTCTTCCACATTGTTTTTCATTTCTTTCATCGTTCTGATTGCTCTGTTGTTCATTGGCGCGATACATCGCGATTGCACATTGTTGATCTCAGACCAAATTTGCTGACTTTCTCAATTTGCAAAAAGCGGCGATCATCTGAGTCATTTGCAGTATTCTTCTACCAAATAATGTTTTCCGTGGGCATCTGGTCAGCTCTTACTGAACCAGTTTTACCGTAAAGCGACTGAGACATGTATGATTCGAACCGCTGGGATTGAACCATAGTTTTTTTTTTCGCGTATCTCAAAACGCGTCCTCTTACTTGCCTTCCACCGTTCCATCCTTATCACCATAATTCGGCCATATCATCATTCTGAACCGTATGATATTTATTCGCATATTATCCCCTCACGAACAAACTGTTAAGCGATAACCGAATCAACGAGCCATATACAGTCTATTGCACATCTCTTAAAAGAAATGGCTTATTTGGAATGCTCAAGCCGAATTTTTCGAAGTTTTTAGTCCGAAGAGAGACAGACTCTTTGAAATAACAGATGAGAAGACGCAATTTAATGCTCACATGAAGCGTTGCGTGCATCGAGTTCATTTGCTCGAAGGTCGACATATGTAAGCGGAGACGGCTGTGACGATAGAGCTATTTTTGGACTAGACGTTTCATGTGGACCACGCTATTTTCTTTCTTTTGCTATATTTCCGGCGTGACGCCAATCCATTAGACGAAATTGTAAGGTTCCAACGCAACAATAAACAGTATTCATTTTTTTCCGGATAGTCCAATATATATATGGCTGCAATTTTAGAAGTGACGTTGTGGAAAGGTGCGTTTCCAATTGCTATTGTCTGAAAAATAAATAGCAATTTCGGACGTAACTCTCTCAAACGTTCTACTTTTTGATTTGGGTTTTCCTAGAAGTTGCACTATTGGATGACGCTTTCTGGGAATAAGTAATTTTGGTTGAGGTTTTTCGAGTATCAACCGATGTAAGTGATGTCGCCTACTGGCTACGGAGGGTTACATTTTTTTTTTAAAAATATTCTCTAAAATTCGAAAGTTTTGCCGAGCATCATTACTATATTCTGTTGCGCTCAACTCTTGCGTCGCCCAAACAGAGTGCCATAGTTGGCAAAACAACCCCGAAAATTACTGTTCAAGTTAAAGGTAAATAATTAGGCATGAGGGCATAATAACCAAATCACATGAATCGTTATGCACACATACTTTAACAGTGGTTTTTGTTTGCAAGTAGCTGACCTAATGCATTTGCATAGCTCATGATAGTCGTTGTAATTTTTCAACACAATTTTCATTACCATGCTATTTTTTAATGGGCTTTCGTCCCATGTAGGAGTACGAATACGAAATGCGCTATATCTCGCAAAAAATGAAATTGAATAAATAAATAAGTGAATAAATGAATGAGTAAATAGATAAATTAATTGATTGATAAACTAAACAAACAAGTAAATAAAATTAACTAATATTTTAATTAACTAAATAAATAGATCCGTAAGTATTGTATACTCACTGTATTCTACATATCATATCTTCAGGAAGTTCTGTAAAAGAATTTCCTATCTTTTTTTTTGCTCATTTTTAATCTTATGCATTAAAAATATTTTCGTTTTGTTTTGCTTCAATGAAGTTTAGTAAAAGGAGAAGGGAAAAGTCGTCTAATTACAACCTTTAGCGCATGAAAAGAAGGGCTTCGCCAGGCGCTTTTTCGATAAGCTTTCTCAAGAAGCTTTCTGTTTCCTTCATTGCAAAAAGTACAAGCACTGTTCTCGTTTACTAAATTACTTAACCTCAAAACTTAGTTACTTCTACCACCAAACTTTTGCAGTTAGATCGTTCAAGATCTATTCGAAAATTCTAGGCATGATGGTAGAGTAGGTTACTTTTCTTCTATTTCTTAGCACTAATGAGTTGAAAGACTCTATTCATTTTACAATTATCTGCGCTATTGAAAAAAATGTTGACAGGAATTCATTTATAATTTTTCGTCTAAATTTTTGCTTGGGATTACAACGCATTTAAAACTCTTCGGTCGTTTGAAAACTAATCTCATTATCCTTTACGGTGTTCCTTTCACATTCATGAGGGGCATGGCATTTGTCACGCGATCAGACCTCATAGATTGCAATAACGACCTTTACAATTTCTTTTTTTCTCGATCACAGCACGCAATGTTTGTTTTACTTGGACGATGATCGACAAACTTACCTACGGGGTTCATCGACCATCGTATAAGTAATTCACCTAGACGATGGTCGATGAACTCACCACGTATTAGGCAAATCGGTTAAAATCATTTATAGGATTAGTGTTAAGAAATAGAAGAACTCATTAATGCTAAGAAATAGAAGAAAAATAACCTACTCTACCGTCATGCCTAGAATTTTCGAACAAATCCTGAACGGTTAAAATCCCTTATAGGAATTCCAAATAAAGGAAATGAGTGATAGTGATCACAAACAACAATATACTAATCATCTTTATTCATTTCTGCCGCTCCAATGAATAACTTTGCTGTTCTGCCATTTATGCAGAAGCGGAACTGTCTCATGTCGATAGTGCTTTGTCCCAGTCATCATGACCGTATCCGATAGAATTCGATGTTTCTGCCATATACTTATTAAATCGAAGCTGCCGGCTATGGAACGTTTAGTAATTAGGCTAAAGAAATATACTGGATTATGTTGTTTGCGATCGTCAATTGCGCAGCAGTAAATGTCATTAATATGGCGTTTCGGCACCGTATGAAGGTCGATGCTGAGAGTACAATGTTCATGAAGGGCGCGACCACATATGCTTGAATCGATTTCTTGTATGCAAACAAATTTACGCTTAGTTTATGAAATTGGCTATTTTGATAACTGATTTGCCAGATCGTACATAGCAA